>VNJN01003219.1:256723-282497 GCA_008042485.1 Drosophila mayri | reverse complement strand
CCGCTCTGACATATGCCATCGGGGAGGATTTTCATTACGTGACACAATACCATGGACATATACACATATATCAACTACTATATAAACTATATAAACTAGCATATATGTATCTAAGTATATATTGCTATTTGTAATTAAGGGGGGAAATGGAAACAAAGAGAAGGAGGCTTGTTCTTGACTTCTCCTCCGGTCTTTGCTTATCTGTCATCAGCCTCTTCTAGCCGTTGAATTTATGTTTCGCTCTCCTCCGCGTACGTGATCACCCATAAAGGTGTAATAATTTTTATTAAGTCCACTTCCCCTAGCTGTTCCCCCTTGCCCTTGCCTTTTCCCTTTTCCTTATGACTTATGTGAGATGCACTGCCGGATCATCATCATCTTTATCATCATCATTGTCGCATCGCCCTGGGAAACCATCATGAAGATGGAAATCTCTACGCAGAAACTCGAGGGAGCTTTTGGAGGGTTAGGGAAGGGGAGGAGGGGGGAGGGGGGAGGGGGGAGGCACGTGTCGGTATTCTTGCTCACCGATTTTGGGGATCGGTTTGGCCTATTGATTTTTTTGGGGCTAACGAGCAGGCCAAAAGGTATGTATACCACATATAGCGATCGACGTGCCAAAATGGCGATAATTGTTTATAACCAAAAAGTTAACAAGCTGGAAAAAGCCTACAAACTCTTGGAAATAAAATTGAAATAAAATACAAAATAAATACATTTTAATTTTATCATTAAGAAATTATTTTTCAAAATAGTAAAGTAATTATTTAGAAATAATTAAAGAATTATTTAGAAATTCAAATAGGAATTTAAAGATATAATAAATAATTATTTAAATAAATATTTATTTAATTTAATTTTCGGTGTTACACACAATTATTTAACACTAAAAACACCATAATAACAAAGTTATATTTTCTAATACTTTTCTGATACTTTTTTCTCAGAATTCAAATAGGAATTTAAAGATATAATCAATAATTATTTAATAATTTAGAAATAATTAAAATTAATTAATTAATTAATTAGAAATAATTAAATAATTATTGATTATATCTTTAAATTCCTATTTGAATTCTGAGAAAAAAAGTATAAGAAAAGTATTAGAAAATATAACTTTGTTATTATGGTGTTTTTAGTGTTAAATAATTGTGTGTATTACCGAAAATTAAATTAAATAAATATTTAATAACTAAAATCTTTGTATTTATTATAAAATAAATATTAAAAATATTCAAATTATATATAAATTAATCAAATAAATATTTAACTATTATTTAAACACTATTTTTATTTTCAAATAAAATTAAACTAAATTTTGTTTACCATAAAAAATCTAAAATAAACCAAAGTTAAGCGATGGTTCTTGGCTTTAACCCACCTTAACCTTAACCCTCTCAATTAATAGCCTGACTTTGGTATGCCCAGAGACATGAGTCCTCCGCCGCCTCCCCCAGGGAACTTAACCCCGTTTAACACTTCTGGTTAGCAGTCAAGTCAACCCCTGCTGGACTCTGTCCGTTATCACCTTTCAATAATAAAATGCACATGACTAACCCCCGCCACCCCCATCCCTCCCGTTAAGGGCCAGGAAAAATGACTTCAATTAACCATTCGACTGACCAGTGACTAACCAAAAAATTGTTAGTTCAAGGAGGAGGGGGGGAGAGTGGACACGCACATGGCCAGGCTGCACAGGGGTTGAAGGGTTGACAGGTCCTGGGAGTCCTGCAAGTCCTGCAAGCCCTGAAATGAAATGTCGACCCAAATGATCGAGGCGCCTAACCTAACGACGGGCTCTAAATAACTTGGCCCAATGGATACCCCTCCCCTCACCCCACCCTGCTGCCAACCGCCGACGGCTTATCGATTCGCATAAATTAATTTTCATTTAAAACGAATAACGAATAACGAATAAGAAATAAAGTCAACGACGCCGACGACGATGGCTTTTGTGAAACCTTTACTCTTTGTGGGTTTATAGTTGGTTTTTTTTTTTTGGGGTGCGGGTTTTTATATAAAACTTTAATTAAATAATATTTTTAAATTCATTTTTTGCATACTTTATAATAAATATTTACTTAAGCTTTACATTTTTTTTAATCTTTTATTTTCCTCTTATAAATTGTCCCAAAAAAAAAACCTTCTAAAACCCTTTAGGCCCTGTTCCTGCCCTTTGTTGGCGATAACAGTTGGCTCTATATATATCGCATATATATTTACATATTCTGTGTGTGTGTGGGAGTGTGTCGTGTTTGCATATAGAAGCCAATAGATGACGAAAGTCGATGTGGCATACACATATTGCATGTGAGAACTCATTCGTTGGCCTTTGTTCAAGAAGTTGGTGGCAACAGTGGGTTAAATTTAAAATGCAAAATATTGAAATAAATAAGCATATGTATATATACATACATATTATATAATTATAAAATAAAATATATAAAATATTTTTCTTGGGGACCCAACAGTCAACGTAAGGTCTTATGGAGAATATTTTTTATATAATGACCGCCATAATAAATATTTATCAATTAATATTACAATTATAAATATAATAAATCCATAATTAAGTTTTAATTTTAATTTGGAAAATTTATTGAAAATATGCATATATTTTTAGATTTTAAATATACAAAATTATCATGAATAAATTTTTAAAGACGATTTAGATTATTATTTATTTGTTAATTCAAATTTAAAATCTACACAGTAGCCAAATGAATGGAAAATATTTGTTAAAATAAAATATATACATATTTTATTGATATTCACAAGCTTTAAGTTAAAAACAATTTAAAATTATAATAAGGAAGATCCAATCTAGAGCTCAGTTTTCAGCTCAAAAAATGCTCAGTAAAACCATTAAATATATATATTATTTATTTTTATTATATTTTATATTATATATTTATTATACTTATATTTCATTATATTTATCAATCAATTTTTGATATTTTCTATAATTGTAATTAATTAAATGTTTTCCCTTTTGTCAGGGGTAACTTAACTTATGGCTTAACCTCTAGATTGGCAGTATGTAAATATATATCTATATATATATACATATATTCATTTATATATACAAAATGCCCCATGGATGAATTTAGGGACCCGGGAGACTCAAATTTTTGCCCAATTTCCCGGGGACATTGAAGCGCATACAATTCATATGCAAAGCGACTGACCACATACTCCATATACATATATCTATATATATATATCTGACCCTATATATATATTTGGGTATAAACTTGACTAAAAGGACTCAAGGGAGATATTAATCTACTTTTTTTTCGTATTCCTTTGGTGCGACGAGGGAAAACGGCAAAAGCCAAACGTTTCATTTCGCCTTCCGCGTTCATTATTATTACCAACTATTCGCGGTGGCTTTAACTCGATAGCCGAAACCGAAAACTGAACGGAACCTGGTTACAAATACAAGAACATATACATACATACATATATATAAATATATATCGTACCCTCAGTCGCCGTCATTTTCACGTTTTCACGGGCTTTCACCTGCTTTTCATTCCCATTTGCTCCATTTTGGCCGCGCTCTTAACTTTTATTGTTAACATGCAATTCATTTATTAATAACACTGGTGTGCATATGTCATGTGTGTGTGTGTGTGTGGTATCCTTGTCAGAGTTTTTTATTTATTCTTACTTGTGCAAGTTTTTTACTTTCTTTTTTTTTAACTTTTGTATTTATTTCTTTATTTGCAGGGTTAAAGGAGCTAGCTTAATAGTTATAAGAAGGGTTTTGTTTTATTGATTTAATAATATAAATATTGAAAATAATTAATACATCTCCTTAAAAGGCTCAAAAAATTGTTTTATATTTTCTGTAAAAAAATAACTTTTACAAATTTTAATTAAATTTCTTATTGCTTGCTAACTTATAATGAATTCAGCTATTTTGTTTATTTATTTATTCAATTATTTTTGTACTAATATTTTTTGAAATGATTTTCCAGCTTATAAAGAACTTTTTTTTTTCATGAATGAAGATATGTATTTAAAACTTTTGAAATAAAAATAAATGTCTTAAAATTTTTTGACCCAAAAAATCAATTCCTAGGCGTATGTAAATGGTATTTCCAGTTAAACAATATCATTGGTACCTTGAAAAATATTAATTACGACACATTTATGAATACTTTCTTGTAGGTCTTCTTTCACCAAAGCCAGAAAATTTCCCACCGACCCGAAAAAAGAGAAAGAATTCCAGAGAATTCCCGTAACTAAATGTAGAATCCATGGTTCAAGCCCCCCCAAAAAAATAATAAAAGAAAAAAAAAACACAGAACGAGAAAGCCAAAAAAATAAAGTCTGTGGTGAGTCAGGGCCCTGGCTTTGGCTTTAACATTAACATTGGCTTTAACTTTTGGTTGTGTGTGAACTAAAATCATATTTTGTAATAAACTTGTACACGGGTTTAATTAACTTCACACGTTATATATGCCGAGTGTCCCCCCTAAAAAGCCTTAACTTTAAGGGGGATTCAAAGTGATGTCTCGGCTCGGTCCCGATCTTTTTTTTTCGAACGGTGAAAGAGCGAAAGAGACGGAGGGAATCGCTCATATTTTAACGAGTTTAATTTGAAAAACCTTTAAAAGGTAATTAACGTATATTTTTGGCAGTTTTATGACAATCTTTGTTGCTTTATGCTGTTGCCTAAGTAAGACACACACAGAGAGAGACCAGATACGAGATCCATATTTGTTTTTATTTTTTTACCTTACTTGGGACTGTATTTTTTTTTTTTGGGCCTGGCTGCTACTGCTATTGGCCAAGTGGCGGAGAGTGTTTAAAAAATTACTTAATTGCTGTCATAAACTGGTGACTTTTTTCCACTCTTATTTGCTTTATTGTCATGACTTGAGACAACACACACACACACACACACACAGTGAGTGCCATAAGTAAGCAGAGACTGTACTTTTGTCACAACTCTCAAGCAACAATTACAATAACAATAATAATAATAATAGTCGCCGGGGGCAAACTGGTTGGTTGGTTGGTTGTTAATAATAATAATATTTTATTGTTATTGCATTACCTGCTAAATGATTAATTTGAGGAAAATGTGGCCGAAAAAGGGAAATATAAAGTGGATTGTAAGGGATTTCGTTAGTTAGAAATTGTTTCTAGCTAAAAATAGTTATGGTAAAGTAAATAAAATTATATTTCTATGATGGGAAATGAGTTGGAAATATTATAAATATTTTTGTAACAAATTACAAAATACCAGAAGCTAGATTTATTTATTGAAATAGTGGTTTCTTTGTGGTAAATTGAAGCCTATTTTATTTGATTATTAAAATATTATTTAATAATATAAATTGGTTAAATATATTATATAAATACATATATTAAATTTTTACCAAACTTCTCTAAATTTTGTACCAGTAGTTTTTATTTAGATAAAATATTTGTAAATATTTAAATTCATTTGCAAATTTTACCATTTAACTTTTTTATATATAAAATACTTAAATATTTTAAATATAATAAATTTAGAAATATTGTTTTATGTTACTAGAAAATGTTGAAATAATGCTTTATACTAATTATATTCTATTGCTTCCCATCTCCAAACTATTGATAATATTTCCTCAATTACTTATTATCTTCACTTCCTTCCCCACAGTTTAATTAAGTTATATATTTAGTTACTTCTGGGGATTATTAAGTAGCTATTGCCACGGGGATTCAAAATGCGGGACTGGGGGGTTTCGTCATAAATTCAAATTCAAATAAAGTCGAAAATTCAAATTCACTTACTCATCATGCTTTATTCATATATACATATATGTATCTACATACATATATATTCGAGTGCTTTGTGATCTTTAGATTCGGATTCGGATATGGATTCAGATACAGATTTCGGTTTCTGTTTCGGTTTTTTTTCTGTTGTTTCGGCGATGTCTCATTATTTTGTTGCTTTCGTTTTTTTTTTTTTTGGGGCTTTAATCAGGAAGTTTTTAATTGCGTCGTACGTTTTAACTGGCAGCTAACCATATTAAGCCCCCCCCTCCCCACAGACCATACCTCCTCCTCCCTGCGGCGTCATTTAATTGAATTATTTCGAACAACAACAACAATAACCATAATGGCGATGAAGAAACTCAACGAGAAATCAACACAGAAAAAAGCGTCGTCAAGAAATCAAAAAAGATTGCTGTGCTTGATTTTTGTATATATATTTATATAGCATTATATATACATTGTTGTTGTTGCTGCTATATTTCTGTACCCTTTTGTTGTTGTTGCTGCTATATAATTAATTTTTAATTTGACTCGCAGAAATTGGGTAATAAAAATTGTAAAAAAAAGAGAAAGAGAGAGAGAGAGAGAGGCAGCAGACTTCAATCAATTAGTTGCTAGAAGGACTTTGTGGGGGGTTGGCAATTTTTCGAAGGACCTTATTTTTACACCACAAAAAATCTCAAAGTAATAATAACTAATAATTTTTTTAAGTCGCTTTATATTTATTAATTTTTTTTTAATTATGTTTTCGCTTTCCAAAATGTAAATGTATTCATAAAATAAATATATTCATACTATTTTCTCAGTAAATAATCCATTACTTTAGTTTTAATGCTAGAAATTAAATTATAAATGAATATATTAATATTAAGATTCTGTAATATTTTTCAAACATTTTATTTCTCCATTTTTACCCAACGAACTTCACATTTCCCGCCTCCTCTTTTAGAGCACTTAAAATATTTTCCCTTCAGAAACACATTTATTTGCCGTGTGTTATCCTGTTTTTTTTCCCCCAATTTCCTGGTATTCTTTCTCTAGCCTCAAAGCTCAATATTTAATTTTAATTTTTTGTTGTACATTTTTCGTTGCCTTTCGATTTTTGCTTTTGCATTATTAAAAATGTAAACAGCGATTCTTAAGCAAGACTAACAATCTGCCGCCAGCTGCCGTCTGACCAGTAGAAAGGGATATATACATATATATTTTTATATATATATATATATTGAAAAAATTAGGGAAAAAAGAAAGAAAGTTTATTATAATTTCCCTTTTATTTTAGGTTTTTTCTTTTCTCCCCAAGTAATCGCCTTCGATATGCCTTCGTCTTCGACGGAAACGGAAACGCAGCCAAAATGCGACGCCCTGCAGTCGCTTAACCCCCTCAAGCCCCATCCTCCCCACCAATTTGTTGTTATTTTTCTGGTGTAACAATAAAATTTCCTTCCCTAACCAATTTTTTTTTTGTTTCGGGTATCCTTTGAGGAAAAAAAAACCGAAAGAAAAGCGAAGAAAAGTAAATGAAAAGGAATCAAAGGCTGCAATATGCCGCCCAGCAATGTTGACGCCGCCGTCTTAACCCCTTCCCAGCCCTCTTAACCCTACACCGTCTGTTGCTGTAGTTAAAAAAAAGCAAGAATGAAAAGGGAAAAATAAGTACAAGAAAAAAAAAGAATAAAAAGAAAGCCACAACCGACACCGACCAGCAATTGTTGTGCTGTGTTTTGGGTTATTTTTCCGTTCGGTTCGGTTTTTCCTTTCCTTATTTGTAATTTTTTTTGTTGCTGTTTTCCCCCTCCCTTTGTTATTTTTCATAAACTTTCAATAATTTTTTTACTTCCTCCTGTAATCGAATCATTGGGGTATATCTACGTATAAATATTTTTTTTTATGTATAAAAGGATATTTTTACTAAACTTTAAATAGGCGAAATGTAGCTAGAAGGGATGTGTTAAAGGAGTTTTGATTTGATATAAATTAATAAGATTTATTATTATATTTGGTAGTTAATCATTATTTTGGTATATATTTATTATAACTTATTTTTTACGACTATTATTCGCAAACTTTGATTTCAAATATTTTTATAAATACATATCTTTAGGGTTTTTTTATGGTTTATATTTTATTCTTAAATATTTATTTTAAATAAATAGTATATTTTGAAGTGTTGTTAAAGGAATATATTATAAATGGAATCGCAGTCAGTTAATTATATCAATTTTTCCCAAAACTATTTTTCGCTTATTTTAACTTTAAATATTTTTTAAATATATCTTTAAGGGTTTTTATGGTTTATATTTTATTCTTAAAAATGTATTTTAAATTTTTGTAATAAACAAATAATATTTAAGTACAATTAAATTAATATTTGATAGAATATTTTCCATTGTAGCTCATTCTTCAAGTGCCCTAAACCTATTATTTTTGTCTGATTTTCCGCCAAAGATTTTGTTACTCAAGTTGAAATTTCTTAGCTTTTCCTGTTTCTTTATGTTATTATTATTTTTTTTGTATATATTTCTTGCCCGACTCCTTATTAATTTTTGGTGCAATTTTTCGCCCCTTTTGCTGGTGGAAATCCCCGCAGGACTTGCCGTGTTTATCCCTGTTGTGTTTTTTTTTTTGTGGGTGGCCGCCTGCTGCTTATCGTAATTCATTTGCAAGGCGGTCCAACATTAATTTCTATATTGAATCCTTTGCTTCCTGCCTTGATTTTCTTATAATATATATATAGATAAATATATATATATATTTGTAGATGTAGACAAAGCCCGAGCTCTACCTGGAAAATACACTGTTGCGTGCGACGGGGATCGCGTTTTATATTTTTATTTCCATCCATCTTTCGCTTAAATTGTCAGTTAAGCGACTTTCGAAACACAATGCCGCGACAAAAGCAAAACTTTACACGCACGAGAAGCCGGTATTTGGGGGGGGATTTGCTTCGGTATCCAGGGGTTCCCATCGTGCTAGGTAATTTGCGATGGGAACCAACAAAAAGAAAAATTAAAATTAAACATGGAAAGATGTGACCTGATCCCAGGAAAATGCGTAAATATTTCCCCTTCATCTTTTCCTGTATTTATTTATCAATTTCCAAATTAATTAAGTTTTTATTGAGGTGTTATTTGTAGTATTTCCCATAAATCAACAATTTTAAATGTATTTAAACTATTTCAGTATTCAATAAATACGTGATTATTGCCAGCATTATAGTCACGATATCGTCAAGTCAGAATTATGACTATTATTTTCGAAATTACCTGAAAATTGATTGTTTCGGTTCGTGTAGCAAATATTTTTTGTAGGGGGGTATTTACTTAAAATTTTAAGGCTTGAAATGTATGAATAAATTAATTTCTAATGTGTGAAATATTAAATGCCGTTTATTGGATTTATTCTGTGTCGAAAAATATGTATAAATTAAAAATTAAAATAATATTTGATCTCCTAGCCTTGGTTTTGCCACCACCGAAGTTCACTCTTTTCCCACGATTCCTTGGCGAAAGTGCCAAGTGCCAAAAACTAAAAAGATGGAAAATGCAATGTTCTGAATGTGATAAACAGGTGCCCTTCCCTCTCCCTCTTGTGTGACCCAGTGAACTTTCAACGTGTGGGAGCGGAAAACTAAAAAAAAAAAAAAATAATACTAAGTAAAACTGCAACTTTAACGGCAAAACTCCAAACTGAGAGGAGATCTTAAAACCGAAGAAAATCCAAGGCCCACAAAAATGAGACTCACTCCCTGGTTTGGCCAAGGGCCGGATGTGGTTGCGTAGAAAGGCGCTCGAAGAGGGAGTGTGGAGTGGAAGCTGAAGTTGGAGCAGCCGGGAAAAAATACAAAAAATAAATAAAAGCAAAAGAAATGTCAGCGGCATGCAAGGCGACTTTCTGTTTGTCCAAGAGCACCGCTACGGGTAACTAAAATAATAACAATAATAGTACATAATACTAAGTCAAAATGCCAACTTCCGAGGGGCCCCAAAACGTCATTACTCCATTTTTACCACAATTAAAAGGTGGATGTTGGGGTCTCCGCCAGCAGTCTTGGGTCTCGAATCTCCGGTCTTCAGACTCAAGTCTCTCGTGTCTCTCTTTCTTGGTGAATGTCTTTCCTATCTCTCCTCCCCACTCTCTATTCCATTCCATTTTATTTTGTTTTATTTATTTGTTATTTTCTATGTGCAGACCTTTCTTCTTGCTGTTTGCTTTTCTCATCTCTTTGGATCTCTTTTTGGGTTTAATGTCAACTTCCGGGGGGATCGATAATAGGGGAAGATATATCCGGGTAAAATATACTATAGTTTAGTAAGAATGTATCCATATCAATATAATATGGAAAATATTGCTTCTAACGTTAAATATTAAATATCCTTAAAATTTCAATAGACAAATAATCTATAAAATATATATATATATATATATATAAACAATTAAATAACGCTATCAAAAATATTGTACAATTTAATTTCTTGGGTTTTTAGTTATCAACAAAATATCAGATTTAATATTTAAAATTCAATATAGACAAAAATGAAAAATATTATAATTTAAAAAAATAGAATACAATTCTTTTTCCTTATGTTTAACTAGATTTTAATTTTTTATTTAATTTGTATCTTTTTTTCTATATTTTTTACACATCTTTTTCGTGTATCTTCCTGGTCTGGGCCTTCTTCCTTATATTTCTTACACTTTTGAAATTTTTTCAGTTGCCAATTTGTTGTTTATTAAAATTCGCATGTCGTCGAATTTGACATACGCCTGTCAGACCCTGGAAATTACTTTTATTTTTTCCGTTCTCTCTCTCTCTCTATCTTTGGAAATCGTATTTTTTCTTTGCTTTTCTTTGGCTTTTTTTGCTCATAAGGATACATAAGGATATAGTAGCATGTGCAGGAGAAGAGGGTGGCCAGGGTACTGGCAAGTCCATCAATCATCAGTCACATATAGAGTCGAGCTGCGCACTCAACGTAACATTCAAATCAATCAAAATGCGACTGCGACTTGTAACTGTTTTTTTTTTCTGTTTTATTTTTATTATTTTCCTTTAGGAGGGGGTGGTGGTGGGTGGATGGTGGATATGGGTTGTATGCAAAACATAAATCTAATTTTTCATCGAATATGTTATAGTTCTTGGCCCGAACGGCTGTCGTTTCCTGTTGATGAAGTCGTTGGAAAATAATGAATAATGTGCATGGGGGGGTGGGAGTGGAGTAATGCTCATATGGCGTGCTTGGAAAATTCCATATGGGGAAAATTCATATCGAGTAGGCCTTGAATATGTTCCTAAGTAGGCCTTGGATTATATTTAACTCCGACCTATATGGCTTACACCAAGCTGTAAGTCATTCGATTTCAGTCTTTCGAACAAGTTTTAGAAAATATTTTAGTAGAAATTCGAAAATCTTAGTAGTATAATTTTCAATTTCGATTATTTTGGAATAAACTTTTCTACACCCTTTGCACAGCTTTACCATGATGATTTTGGCTTTCCCATTGGGTTTGGCCCTATCACGTCGCCAAGTGCATTTGGGCTGGGAATTCACACTTTTGGCCAAGAAAACAAGGGATTCCAAAGGATCCTCTGCCGAAGTGGCTTCCCAGAAGGATAAGAAACCCCAAACAGAGGCCAGAATATCTACGCCAAGTTATTCGAAATGGACGCATTGCAATACCAAAGAGTCGGCTACCGTTCGGGCCACCCTCCTGGCGAAGAAAGACTCTACGGTCACCGTGCAGCTCCCTGAGGAATTGCGGGATCCTTCAGTGGCCCTGGCCGCCTGTGCTTCGGGACCAAAGCGCAGTGAGCTTGATCAGCGAAAGGTGCGAAAAACTCAGTTTGACAGGGAGTTAAAGGAGTTACGCCAAAAGCAGGCGAACTCTCAAAAAACCGTGCAATGCATGCCATTCGTGGGGATGCCTATGGGTCAGGATAATGCCCTACAAGAGTCCTTTGAAACACCGGAGGAATTGTTGGCCAAAATACCAAATGTTCTAAGATTGGCCATGGCCTTTATCGCGCTTAGAAAGGAGCTCATGGCTTCGCGGGTCAAATATGAGACCATAACCAAAAACTATTTGGAGCTGCTGGATGTATGCCGAGGAAAGAGAACGTAGGGCTGCTGAGGGGGCTCAAGCTAAGGCCGGACACATTACCAAAACCAAGTGAAGCTTTTTTGGTACTCGGAATTCATGGAGATTAAATTGAAGGTATTTCCTTTAGCCGTCTCTTTGAAGAGAATGAAATTTTGATTGACAAAAACGTAAATGAGTTTAAATATGTGACAAACAAACATTATTACACAAATATTATATAAAACATTTTATCCTAGTGCCAGTTAAGCACTTAAGAATGAAACTAAATGCTTTATTATTTACTATATTTTAGATATATCTAAAAAAAAGAAGAATTTAGAAAAATAAAATGTTTTTCTAAACATTTTCCACAGTTAAGAAAATATAATTTTTGGTATCTCGAATAAATAGGCGGATGCCCGCCAACCCACAGGATGTCTTCAATTCGTATCTGTATCTGCGGCGGGCAAAACGAATGTATCTGCAGCCATATATTGCGTATCTGGATGTGTGTATCTGCATCTGCGAGAGCATTAGCCTGCTGCAATGCAATGCATTTTTAGTGTAAGCAATAAAATTTACTTTTATTAAAGCAAAAACGAAACGAATTCTAAAGAATTTTTCGCGTCTTGTTTTGGCGTCTCGCCGACAACGCGACAACGACAACGACAACGTCGACCGCATAAATTTAAAACCACCTACACATAAATTTCTAGCTAGATATCGCATACTGCAAATAAAAAGCGAAATACAAATAATAAAAAATAAACTGCAATATTCATTGCACTATTTGCACTATTTGCAGTGTGCAACTGTCAACTATTAAATGACATTTAACATGCCCACCGCCAGCCTTTAGCTATATAGCCGAGGGTGGATAAGATTCCCCCTTACCCCTCCCACCACAGTCATTCCCATTCCTAAAATATCACTTCAGATTTCAAATCAAGTCATCAGCAGGCAGCCACAGTGCGCCGCCACAGTGCCTGCCACTTGCCACTTGTTTGGATAATTTCAATTATAATTTATATGCGATCATGGCGCTATTTTTAAACAAGTGACATCTCTGGAGATCGCTGGCATTCAAGGCGGAAAATGCCAGGAAAAGCGGTTAAGCTGGAGAAAAAGTGGAGAAATCTAGGCTTGTGCAAGTCAAGGACCCCTTTTGGAAATCATAAAAATATTATCCTTAAAAATTTTTAAAGTAATTTAAACAAATATCCTGCAAGTTTATATTATTACTAAAAGAGTTTCTTAAACAAGCTCATCAGGCTTTTGCTAGATTAGTTTTTTTTGTCTAAACCAAAGCTCACCTAATTTTTAAACTAATTATTTAAGATACTAAAAATTAAGCATATTGCATTTAAAATATAAAAAAAAACTTAATAATACCCTGCAAGGTTTAATTTGTATTAAAAGAATATATCAAATTTTCTAGGGTTACATTTATTTACCTATTTTTTAAGCTTAAAAATACACCAAATTAATATAAACAAATTAGCTTACACTTTGTACCCTTTATTTGTGGGCACAAATAAAATAAATAAAAACTTTCCAACGGCCCACAAGCGCCATTACTTTCAGGGCGAACTTTGATCGCAGGTTTGATTTTCACAAAGAAAGAAAGTTTGTGTTTATTTTTTGTGTCTATTTCTTATGCTTACTTTTTTTTTTGGCAAATCATTAAAATGGCGCCATGGTCATGGATCACAGCACTGACAAAAAAAAAAAAGGAAAACAAATCTCAAGAGTTCAAAAATGAAATCAAAAAGAGTCTGAAAAGAAGCCCAAAAGCAGCCCAAAAATCAGCTTAGAAGCAGCCCAAAATAAGTCAAGTTCCAAGACTCGTACAGTCGCCGCTCTTTGGTTGGTTCTTGGCCTGACTTTTCATTCAATCATTCAGTCATTCCATCAGTTAGACAGTCATTCAGTCAGTCAGCCAAGCGTCTCCAAACCCAACTTGTCTTATCTGCAACTCTGCTTACCTTCCACCTGCCTTTTTTTTTTTGAGTGTGCGCCATTTTTGAATTTCGTTTTCTGGACGAATGCCTCTAATATGAGTTAACAAAAAAAAATAATAATAATAAAGAAAGAATGTAAAAGAAATGAAAACATTTTTCAAAAATTTTATGCTCATTGTTAGTTATAGTTTTTCATTTCTATTTTTTTTTTAGGGGTTTTTGTTTTTGGCTAATTAGCGTGGCCCCTGGGAAATGGATATGGAAATGGAAATGCCTCCGCCCGCAGCTCGACCTGAACCACACATAATCCCACATATATATGCATATATATATCCAGGTTATAGCCGCTGTTTTGCATAAATTAAATATTTTTCGGTGCCTCGGCCATTTGCCAGGTGGGTGGCTTTTTGGCCCAGTTGAAGTTGGACTTTTTGGAAGGTGAGTCGAGGGCATTTCGGGAATCTCAAGAGTTTCGAAGGGGAGAAAATGCTAGTGGAAAATCGGGGGAGGAAAAGGGTGAGTGAGTGAGTGTGTGTGTTTGGTGTGGGTTTCTGGCTGAGAGGTTCCTCTGAGAGGTTAATCACAAGGCAAGACGGGGTTAATAATAATTATTCCTAGGCCATTGAAGATCAGTAAAAGCAGGAAGATTATAGGCAAAGATATAGAAGTAAGCATATATAATATATAAATTATATAGATTGAACAGGTTTTCAGGATAAATTTTTAAAATTATAATTTAAAGGTATTGAAAAAAAAAGAATTGTGTAAAATATATATAATATTTTCATATTTTTAATACTTTTTAAAATATGTTATATGTTTTATATGCATTTTAAAAAAGCTTCTTTATTTACATTTTAACTTAACTTAAAAAACCAAAACACCCCATAAAAAGTCAAGTAGCGAACTCTCAAGTTCCAAAATCCGAAAGTTATTTCGGCTTTCGATGCGTATATTGTTTTAGTTTAGAGCTCTTTTTTTTTTAGTTTATTTCGAGCTAGATTCACACTATAAAAAAATTAGCTTCGCAGCTTTTCTTTGTTATGCTCGCATTTAGCTTATTATTATGATGATTTTTGTTTTATTTTCACGCCAGCATTGCTGTGGGTTCAATGACTAATTTATGAAAGTTGCCCCCGGACTTGACTTGAGTTTTTATTTTTTTTTTATATGTATATGGTATATATTTATGTATATATATAGTTTCTTAGCCGGAAACCACTGAAATAGTTCACAGGCAAATATCTGAGGGTATGCAAGATCAAAAATGAAAAAACCAAAGAACTTTCACCGACAAAAAGAACAAGTGCCGAGGATCTAAGGATACCGAGGTTTTGTAAGGTTTCAAATGTCTCCCACATCTCACAGGTTCCTTCGATTTAACAGGATTCCCGGAAGAGGATAGTGTATACTGTAGTGTTTGCTTGTGAAATTTCACATTCCCATTTTTTTTGTTTGTTGTGTTTAACCAGCGATTAGGCCTGAGGTTAACCTCTGTGGCAGGTACAAAAGGAGTGCCGATAATTGGGCTAGGATATCCGGAATGTGGGCTATCGGTTAGAGCGATTTAACACCTCTAATTGAGCCATATAATGCCGGTCGAACCATCGATATACCGGTATATAAAAATGCCCCAAAAAAAAAAAGATATATATACTATATATATGGCCTTTTGTCTGCCCGACAGCAGGAGGACCAGCGTTTGCAAGTAAATCAATTTTTATGCGGCACTTAGCAGTTAAAAGGGAAAGACTTTAAGTTACACTGAACGAAATTTAATTAGAGTTCAGCTTTGATGTTTGGGTAATTTTAAATTAAAAGAAAATATCAGTAAGAACCTTTGGAAGTCAAGAAAAAGTGAACTATTACAAGTATCTTTGTAATTATATATATTTAATTTGATGTTTTTTTTTTAGAAATATATATAGAGATATTTTTTTTCGCTCTCTGCACCTCAGTCAGATCAGAAGATACAAAGATACTCCGCGCGAGCCTCTCGTTACATTAAATATGCATCAAAAATTGATGATGATGCATTTTTAACGATTTCAACGTTGGATTTTTATGTCGCCAGAAAAATGCATCGAGAGACGTCTTGATGTATGTTCCAATACACATGTCCATCATCCTCCCATCAGTCCATCACATTCGACACATCTTAGCGCCCCCACCCCCCCTTCAGATATATCTTCCCCTCCTCACCCAACTCCTCTGGCATCTCCATCTCAATCTCCATTTATTTGGACTTGTTTGTCGCTTGTCTGCGCCTCAATTTGATTTTAATGGCCTTTTGATAAATTTCGCCCCTTGCCCCCCGTCCCGCCGCTGCCTTGGGGAGTCCAAGGAGCACCTGGGTTCCCCCTCCCCCTCCTTCCCACCTTGTGCCCTTGGCCCTTGGTACATGTCATCAGCGTTGGGCGGCGCCACTCTTTTGCCTTGGCTCACACGCTGCGCGTTAGCCTGGACAGTTTGTAATTATTTCTGTGGCCAAATTGAATTGAATTAAGGCGAAGAGGTGAACTACACACACACACACACACACACACACGGGGAGAGCAATGACAGTAACCCATCACTGGACAGTGTCTGGGGGTTCCACCACAAAAAAGACTGAAAAAGATCTCGAACAGCTAGTGCCCTTTAGTTGGGGCTTTTTAAAGTTGAAAATTTGAAATAGAATTGTAAATTGGAAATTGTTTTAGATTGATTTTTAATTTATAGAAATTTTTGGAACAATGTTGAAATTAAAAAAGAAGTTGTTTATTTATATTTTTAAATTTAAATTTTAGATATTTGTAAAAATGTAAAGATCTTTTTGGATATATTCAGAATATGTTCCTTAACTTGTGAAAATATTTTTAAAATGGTTGCAGTTCATAGAAATTTATTTAAAAAAATTTTTGTTTTTGTATATTTATTGATATAGGTAGCTCTTGCTTAATATACCCTTTGATTACTATTAATTTTGCCCAGCATAATGAAGCCGAAGTCGAGCGCAAATGAACAACGAACTTTTTGGCCACACTTGAGTGACTCCTGGGTGTCGTCGTCATCGTGTTCGTCGTCTTGGGTCTTTGGTCTGGTCTCTGGTCTATTCGGTACCCCATTTCGGTATGGACTATACCCTGTTCCTCTGTCTTTACCCTGCGCTGTTCAATCTCCAACCTATAACCATTACTGGATACCCTCCTCACCACCCAGGTTGTATCTCGGAGTACCTACAGACGCTGTACCACTGTCACTGTCAAGCGTAATCATAATTTATTGTAATTATTTTGTATTATTTTGTATTATTTCTTAAAATTGTTTTAATGAGTCGCCGTTGTCTGTGCGTCTTCTTCGTTACTTGTTACTTTTGCCGGGCTGGCAATTTTCTACGATCACTTTGCAGTCACCTCGATCCGGGGCGGTAATTACATTATAGATATTTCCATGTTTGTGATTGTGATTACCTCCTCCCCTCTCATTTTGTCAACGAAAAACGAACAAAAATTTCATAATCGGAAGTGTTAGTCGTTGTGTTTGTTTTGGTCTGCCATTATCCGAGCACTTTTAATGAGCCGCAATTATTGAAATTTTTCGAATGCAACGGCCCATGGGAGGTGGCGGTCGCCGTCGTCTCCGGAGAGCTGCTGCTTGAGGAGAGTATTTCCTCAAAAAAAAAATAATAATAATAATAAAAAATATAACTGGTTCCTATTTTTTAATCGATAGAAGATTGTGTGAGTTTTTTGGGGGCTTCTCTTCGATAAGTAATTGTATTTTTGGGTTTTATTTGGGGCTTGAAAAATTTGGAAAACTAGCAATTAGATTTTGTTCTAAAATTAAAAACTGAGCTTTAAGATTATAAAAACTTGACATCTTGTTTAG
The DNA here is from genome assembly GCA_008042485.1 of Drosophila mayri. Classification (NCBI taxonomy): domain Eukaryota; kingdom Metazoa; phylum Arthropoda; class Insecta; order Diptera; family Drosophilidae; genus Drosophila; species Drosophila mayri. Next base: position 264,804 of record VNJN01003219.1, on the reverse strand, counting down.
ATAAGCCTCTTTTGGGGTTTTATCCTATTTAGATGTCTTTTAGTTATATATCATATTGTTATCTTGATTTCTAGCTACTCAGACGATCTCCTAGTCTTCTATATATAACCAGAGATGATTGCACCACATTGCTATCCATCTTTTGCTCCCATTTTTTCAGTTCACCATATTTTTTTTTTCGGGATGCTGACGCTGTCGCTTGGCAATGGGCACCTGTTGATCTTGTGCAAATACCGAAAATAGTTTCCCGGCAACGAAACAATGCGATCCCAAAGTACACACACACACCCAGAAAGCCAGAGGGGTTCTGGGTTCTGGGTTCTGGGTTTTGATACCCCTGATAAGCCTCTCTCTCTCTCTTCCATATCCATCTCCAGCGAAATCCATTTGTTTTTGGAACTTATCATCAGGCGGGGGTTTATTTGGTTTGTTTTTCTTTTTTTTTTTTTTTTATTTTTTAAGATAAGATACGAAACGAGAAGAAAAACTGAATTCAGTTCCAGCTTGCAGCTTGGGTTTCATCAGCCACCAAACCGCAGCATGCCAAAGCCATGAGGCCAATTTTCCAAGAATAATTTGTGATTTCGTTTTCGGTTTCCCTCCTCCTCTATATATATATACTATATATTTTTGTGGGGGGGACTACGACGACAGCACACACACAAATAGTGTGGGTAAATAAGGCGGAATGGCTAAACAATAATAGCACTTCACATTTCGGAATCAGAAATTATTTCATTGTTTGTCCAACGATAAGGAGAAATACTACAAAGTGGAAGCTCTGCAGAGGAGGAGGCACTGACATGTGGTTGGGGGCAGTTACGAAAGTCAATAAGATTAGCATCGTTTAGAGTCGAGACAAGTACATCATCAACGCAATCGTAATCATAATCAAAATCTGAATTGGAGACTAGGCCATATCTGGGCAAGGTTTACCAGAACACCAGGGTTTCATGGCCATAATTCTAGGAGAATATTCCTTGAGGATCATTTGAGGCAATGGTTCCCTCCTGTCTACTTTTGTCTTGTTTTATTCCTTTTTTATTATATTTATTTGGGAATAACATTTTTAAAGGCTCAACCGAATATCATGTGTTTTTCAATTGTAAAAAATGTATATATCTAGCTTTTTTTTATCATTATTCTCTCAATATACTCGGTCTTTTTGTTGTAGCTTAGTTGTTGAGTTGAAATTCTTAGAACAATATTAAATACTTAATAAAATATATACAAGACTGACTTCCCCTGATAAATACTTATACTTAAAGTGCCTTACACTCGCGTTACGCACTATCGCCATACCAACATCATCTACATCATGATTGTCGCCATCGCCACAGTCATAGTCGTCGTCGTCGTCGTGCCCAGCTCATTATTTTTATGAGTCTTTGTGCCCGGGCCCCCTTTGTGCCTCTTCCCCCCTCCCTTCCCCCTTTGGCAAAGTGATCTAAATCTATTGACCGAACGAACAAACTCCCTACGAAAGAAGACTTCGTACACCTGAAAAGAACTGAGAACTCAGAACTGGCTTTTATGATACTCAAACTTCAACTCAAATTCCGGCTTATATACACGTTCGTGTATTTCTTTTTTTATTGCCATTCATGCATAATGCCAAAAAGATAAATAACAAATAAATTTCCTACTATGTACTACTCATTTTACTCTCTTTCCCATCTCTGTGTGGTAATTATTAATAAATGCCTGCCCACCTGCGTCCCGCGGACCATGCCCTCTAAAATAGTGTTCACGCTTCGCTTGGCATTGAAGAAGACAACGCCGAAGACAGAGACAGAGACGGAGACGGCGACGGAAGACTCGGTGAGAAGACGCTCTACGGAGACCGGTGACTGGGCCGTGCCCTTAGCGTTCCGAAGAGCCAAACAACCGAAGAACCGAACAACCAATTGTCTTTTGGCATATTTTCAAGTTGAACGCTCGCCGCGTTTTTTTTCTTCTTTTTTTTTTTCTACCATCTCTAAGCCATCTTCTTTCTAGAGATTTTCTAGTGCGATTAAGCGAAAAACGAAACAATCTCATAAAGCATACACACTCCTCTCCCTCTCTCTCTGTTCCTCTGGTTCTGGTTCATACATAAATATTGTGGAAATGTGGCCGGAAAAATGGTGGACTTGGAAACTCAAACTGTAGGCTAGCCTCAACTTGGGCCTTCGCCAGTTCAATGGCAAACAATGTGAAGTTCATTGGCGACCACTAAGATGGAAATTTATTTGTATCTCTAAGATACCAAGAAAAAAAAAACAAACAATAAGAACATGCAAAAAATTTCTAATATTTTTTAAATTTAAAAAATAAACCAAAATAATATTTAATAATATAGAAAAATTTGTTCTTTATTATTTATTATTATTTTTGGCGATTGTGAGAGGTGCTTTGTAACGACAATTATTTAGATTGAAAAGATACAAATAGATTCCGGAATGTTAAATATAATTAAATATTGTAAAACATGAATAAAAATAAATATAAATGCAATTAGTTAATATTAAATATATATAATAAAATCAAATAAATAATAAATTAAATAAATAAAATTAAATTGTAATTTTAAAGACATAAAAATACAAAAACTAAAATTCTCTGTTCACTTTATTCACCTTTTTCCGACTCTATTATTTCATAAATATCTGAAAATACCCCACATAATGTCTAGAAATTTCTTTCATATTTTTATCAACATGAAATAAAAAACGAAGACTTTGGAATTTATGCAAAAAACCTTCTGCAGCCCATCAACGCCCGCTGTCAGCTCATTCAAAGTGAGAGAGAACGAGTCATTCACTCATTCATTCATGCATTCAGTCGAACCCCTTTGATTGGGATTTGGATGCGGAGACGGATACCACATCACCCTCGCAGAAAACTGCTTTGCATATTGACATCATCATTTTGCCAGAGACGACGACAAACTGTCAAACAAAACAATTGCTGTCAAATTTACAACAATGAAGCCAAGAAAAAAAAAATGGAGCTGTCAAAGTTTTTATGGCCAGAAAAAAAAGAGAAAAGAAAAGAAGCAATTTTCAACATATCAATAAATTTTTTCCAAGAAAGAACGAAGAAATTTCGATACCGGGGAACACCTTTTCAATAAATTTGCTACAACTGTCAGCGAAACAATGTCATTGTCACGACGCCCTCGCCCAGGACCTCAGCCCTTCCCATATATATGGATATATATATATATATATATATGTATATATATACTCCTTTTTTTTGCTGCGCCCAAGACAGGGCGAAGCGACCTATAAACCTGTCACAGGACCCGGGGGCGCACATTCAATTGAAGGCACACGAAGGAGCAAGAGCAAGAGCAAGAGCAGGGCCCTGGAACGACGACATTATTGTCGCTAAACAAACGATCAAATGGCAATTTAAAAGTTTTTATTTAACACTAAATCACCCACACCAACGATCCAGGGCAACCGCCGAGAAGCCGCCACTGCCGCCACCTGACATTCGCTTTCTTTTTCAATTTCGAACCCTTTCGTCCTTTCCAGGACCCACCACACACAACCCTCCAACCTTGCAACCCCTCAACCCCTTTTTGCGCGATTTTCAATAACTTTTGCCCCGCCGAACAAAAGGCGCAAAACTTTAGCGACTTAAATTATGGGCCTTGTCTTCCTTTCGCGTCCTCGTCCTCTCGTCCTTGTCTTCTCCTGTATTATATATGTATATATTTTGTTGTAATTTTTTGTCTGTATTATTTTTTTTGTTGTATTTATTTGCTGTATATTTGTTGTATATATTTTCTGTATTATTTTTTGTAGCTCATCGACTGACTTCTGGTCTCCCCAGGGAATTTTGTTGCATGCATGAAAAAATATTTGACATAACGAGTTGACGGCGAGGGTTTTGGAGCTGGTTTAAAGACACAACCCATGGGTTTTCCTGTTCCACAAAAAATTGCTTTCCTTTCGCGCTTTTATATTGATATTGGTTAAGGACATTTGACACGGGGTTAAGCGCCCAGCTTAAGGGCCTTGATTGGTTGACCCTGAAAACCCTTTTGCCAGAAGTGGGTTTTGATTTCAGCCACTTGGGGTTTACCTGTGACTAGCTTTGAAGGAGTTTGCAGAGCTTTAAAAATAATATTTGGGGAGTTTAAAGTATTATAGGAATTATGGGAATTTTATAAAAATATTTATTCATATTTTTATATTTTTAGCAAATAATTGTAAGAAAAACTAGTAAACTTCAAGCTGAATTATTTAATTATTTTAGTTTGTCTAACAAATATTTATAAAAAAAAAATAAGTTTAAAGATTCAGAGATCAGGTAAAAAGTATTAAATTAGTATTTGGTTACCCAATTACCAAAGTTACATATTTATTTTATTTTATAAAGAAAAATTATTATGAAAGCCTTGCTTTTTTTAATATATATCAGGAGTCAAATGTAATTTTTAATTCATTTTTAATTACATTTTAGGTAATTAATGTATTAAATAATTTATTTCCTTTTTTTTTGGTTAATTAAAATTTATAAAAAATTATTTTCCATCAGAAAATGACTGGCAAATATCTATAGAAAAATATATTTTAAAGTTAGCTGTTAATTATTTAATTTACTTTTTTTTTTAAATTTATTTCTTTAATAACAAAACTCACAAGTTACTTGTCCCAAGATTGCAATTTATTAAGTCAATTAATAAACTGATAAAATATAGTAAATCAAAAGGGGGGGTCCAGGGTATGAGCTCCTGCCTATTTGTCCTACTTCCAGACAGGTGGCACCTGACGATGACGACGGCCGCTACCCTTGCCCGACTTGGTCATGAAGGCAATGCTCAGGCGGCGCTTGACCCGCTTAAGGGCCTCCTTGGAGTCCGAGGCCTGGAAGAGATCAGCATAGCTGCCCAGGCTGCTGTCCGCGGGCTGCTTGTAATGCGAACGAACCCGATCATCGGAGCTGACGGTTGAGGGTGGTGGCGGTGGCAGAACGAAACCCTCTGTCAAAGGCTTCGCTATCTTCGGCTGCTTTTCCGACTTCTCTGTCTTAACAGACTTTGTCGTCGATGACTTCTCTGCCTTGGCTGACTTCGGCTGCTTTTCCGACTTCTCTGTCTTAACAGACTTTGTCGTCGATGACTTCTCTGCCTTGGCTGACTTCCTGCGCTCCTCCCTACGGCCATGCATCGATGATGATCTCTTGGTGACCTTATTACGTTCTTTGGGCAATTGCTGAGATGATGATTTCCTAGCCGGCATCCATTCACCACGATGACAACGGAATAAACCAGAGCCATAATTAAGCATATTGTCAATGCCCTCCGTTCGTTTCTTTGGACCGAAATGATGCTGCCGATTGGCTAGATGCCTGGCCATAAGCGGTATTGAAGAGCTGCGTGGACTTGGTGGCTGGGTGGCACCGGCGCCTCCCTGGAACTGGTACGGCGTATACCAGGGAAAATCTACTTTACGCATTTGCTGGCCCACATGGGAGCGGGGTTTGTGGGAGCGTTGCTGCTGATCCTCCGGCATATCCACCCGCTGCAGCTTCTGTTTTTCCTGCTGCTGCTTCTCGTTATGCTCTAGGCTACCAGCCACCAGGCGTCGTCGTTTGGCTCTCGATACCAGCCAGGGTTTATCATAATTTCGATATGGCGGCTGAGCTGGCACTGGTCCTGGCTGCTTCTGTGACGATTTCTGTTTATCCTGATGCCTTGGGGGCTGGGTAAAGGCCTTGGTCAAGGCTTTGGTTAAAGCCTTGGTCAAAACCTTGGCCTTTATACCCTCGTCCTGCTGACGCTTATGGGATCGCCGTGAGATAACCGTATTGGTCGTTAGGGAGGAGGGCGAGGGTATTGGTGATTTTAGGCGGCAGTGGAAACGGGAGGATGAACGATTCCGGAAGGGGGAATGGGAACGGGAATGGGGACCTGATTTGGTCTGATCCGTTACCGGTTCCGTATTCGTATTCGTATCCTTTTCAGCCTGTTTAGGGATCTTTCCCTTGTTGGTCTTGAATTTCTCTGGGGATTTGACCTTGATTCCAATCTTTACCTTTGACTTGGACTTGGTTTTGGCCAGAGGTATGCCCTGTTTGGTGGCCAAGACTGCTGGTGGTGGCTTCTTGGCATTACCTATTGGTTTTCTAGTGGAACCCGCTGGCAGACGCTGATGCGAGAAGCTGGAATATTGGACTTTAGGATTTCGTTTGGTCTTCAAGACCTGCGGCGAGCAGGAGCGGGAACGGGAACGGGAATTGGCTAAACTGTTGCGGTTAACCGTTCGCTGCTCCTGTTTTACTGTTTCCTTCACCACAGCTGGCTGAGTGATCTTTGGCGGGACCTTCTTGAGAAGCTGGCCAGGCTTTCGAGTTGATTTTCTAACCTGAAGAGCAGTGGGTAACCTAATGGTGGAGATGCCTTTGCCAAGCATTCGAGCAGCAGCACCAGGACCAGGTAGTACCTTCTTGGGCATGACCGTTATCGCTGAAGTCACCGGCTTGGTTTTGGTTCTTGAACCAGACCCAGATCTGACCTTCATCCGTGAGCTTGCCCGGGGCGGTATCTTGTTCAACTGATCCCGGCGATGGAATTTCTTGGCCAGCCGTGGATCCAGCAGCAGAAGATCATCCAACGCCTCCTTGGACTGGGCCAGAAGATTCAGGAAATTCAAACGCTCCGGCTTGGCATAGTACATGTGACCCTTGTAATCATCAACCTGACCAAGGTTATGATGCTCGGCCACCACCTGGGCCACCACACGTTTCAAGTTGCTTCGATTGAGATTCATATGCTGGGCCACATTCTTGGCCAGCGCCTTGAGAGCACCGCCAGTGCCATTTAGCGGACGCATCGTCCAAATATTCTGCAGCTTTCGTGCATCCAACACTGGCTTCTGATGGATCTGGCACAGGGACTGGGTTTGGGTGGGCACTGGTGCTCGGGACATGGCATCGAAAGTCTCAATTTACCCGGTTAACAAAGAACTATGAATTTGGTATATAAGCCAAAAGGATGGGGGGTTTATCGAGAGCAGATTCAAAATTTTGTTTCAAAGTTTTCAATATTTTGATATTTTACTTGTTGCTTACTTTTCGAACGGTGTGTGTCTGTGGGCTATGAATTCTGCTGTGAAAATGGCATGGGAATTATGGGATTATGTAGATTCCAATGGCAAAGCGATCTGAGGGGGGAAATTGGAAAAAGTGTCAGGGGGGACTGATGGGAAAGCGTAAGAGTGCTGAGTTTACAAACTAAAAACCACAAATTAAAGTGAAATAATGAAACAACTACCTTGATATTTCATTTTAAATTTAATTAAAATTAAATTATATTTCAAGGTTGAAGTAAATAAAGAAGAGAGCTGATTAAATATTATAATAAGTCTCTTTCTCTTTTCTTTTTTTCCCTGTCAAATCATCATTTCGATTATCTCTCTTTAATGCAGACTTGAACATTAATTTCTTGGCCATCATTAGAGACAGCTGAAAGCCAAGCAGCTGCCCCACCACCACCACCGCCACCGATCAACGATCAGTAGCCACGTGCTAAAGGACCTCAGACAAGTGACCCCTACTGCTCCTGCCCCTGCTCCTGAGCACCATATCAATGGGCTCCGAAATGGGCAATGAAGCGTGTTGGGAAAACACAAAGTCAACGGGGGAAGAAGTACCTGTACCTGTCCGGGAGGGAGGGGGAGAGGAAAAGCAACCAACGATGTCTGAAGAGACCGCAAAACAAACGCAACATCTCGAAGGGACAAGGGACAAGAGACAGGAGACAGGGGAAAAGGAAGGAAAAATTATAAATGATTTCATTAAGGCGAGAAAGGGAGCGAAGGTTCGTCGTAGGTCAGGAACCAAACTGAGGCGATGCACCTGCATTGGCAGCAGCGCACCTTGGGCAGGTGAGGTTCCCTATTTCTGTTTTTTTTTTTGTTTTTAGGGGTGGGAAAAATGATTTACACACACGGAGTGCGCTCTCCCTCTCTGCTGATGATGATGATCCGCTTCAGTGGAGGTTAGGGAACCCAAAAAGTCGAGAAAACCCTTTGCAAAGTTCAATACGGAAGCGGTGGTGGCCTCGCACCCCCCCCCCCCCCCCCCCC
>VNJN01003219.1:227073-256703 GCA_008042485.1 Drosophila mayri | reverse complement strand
GGGGGGGGGGCCCCCCCCCCCCCCCCCCCCCTTGGTCTGGTCTCTTCCTTGTCTCTCTCCTCGTTTGGGCCACTTAACCGTAATTAGGGCTTTTCAATATTATTAATGATGATGATGGTCGCTGGCCTGGTCTGGCCTGGAAATGTGGGAAATGCTTGTGGACAATGAATGCAAAAATGGAAAAAAAAACAAAAAAAAATGCAAACACGCAAACCCAAAAGCGCAACAATTTTCGAATAGCAATTTCTGTGCCGCTTTTTGATGGCTCCTCGCTCTATTTGACTCTCGTTGTTTTGTTTGCACTTTGGTGGTGGTTCCATCGAGCCATCCCTCCATCCATCCATACGTTTTTAGCGTTATCAGTGCAAAATAATCTTTCAATCAGCCCTATAGTATGGCTTTGGTGGTTGGTGCATGCTCTGTGGCTCCTCCATCCCTGGGACTCCGACTTTGACTCCCTACCCCCCCCCCCACTCCCGGGCTGCCAGCGGAGCGTGACGCCAATTGTTGCAACTTGCAGTGGCAGAGTTGCAGCATTTCCAAGGGCAAATGGGATGGTGGCACTTGAAGGGCTTTGCAATTACATTACCAGGAACCTATCGGTGGCACACACAGACTACACATTCACCTGTTGGTCGCGGGAAATACTACTTAGAGGTTGAGAAAAGCATGTGGGAAAGCCACAGAACGTCCTTGTTTAACGCGTTTTTTTTCAATTAATTGGGAAATGGGAAATAACCTTTATAATTATATTTATATTCATTATAATAATTTTAAATTAATTTAAGGAATTTATATTAATATTAAATAAAACGCTTAATAATTTCATCTAATTATTAAATATAAATGTGAGAAACTAAAACATCGATTTTTAAATAATTACAAATTGAAAATCAATTATTTAATAATATTAAATTTATATATAAATGAGAGTATAGTTTTTATAACTATAACATTATTTTAAATAGAAGTATTATTATTACTATTTCTAATAAATAAAAAAAAAACCTTATTTTGTTGTGATCCAATTAACAAAACAAAGAAATAATATAAAATCTTTGGCTTTCCAATTTAATTTAATTTAATTTTGTAACTAACATTTAATATTTTAAATAGCGTATATTTGTATATAAATAATATACATTTTCAGATAGAAATTTAATTGAGAGATTTGTGGGTTAATTTAATAAAATTGATGCAAATGAAAATAAAACAATAGTGCTTTAATTTAATTAAACTTATGAAAAATGATTTTTATATTTTAAATTTATTTTAAGACATTTTGTGAAATTATACGTTTAATTATTAATATTATTTTTATAAACCAAAATGGTCAAAATAATAGGTACACGAGGTGAAGGATTGTTTCAAGCCTCGTATAACTGTTTAAATAAGCTTATTTAATAATAATTTAAATAACCGTATTTAAAATTAATAATAAAAAAATAAATAAGCATATTTTATGTATAAATTCTTCTCGAAATAAAACATAACTTTGATTTTAAATACTTTAATTTATTAAGAACCTTCAATTGTTAGTTTTAAATGCAAGAAATACGAAATATATATATGAATATATATTATATTTATTTTTATTTTAAGAAATTCTTTCCCCAATTATTCATATTTTTATAATTAAATAAAAACATGAACTTGTCTAGTTTAATTAAATTAAAAGTAAACCTAAATGTCTGTTCTTCTTTTAAAAAAGTAAAATCTATGACTCCCTTTTTGTCAATATTTTATTAAATATTATTATTACATTATTTTATTATATTATATATTATTTAATATTATACAATTCTTTTCCGTTCCCAGACCTTCTTCTTCCGCACTCTACTTTTGGTTTGACCCACGAAAACCAAGTAAAAAAAAATTTAAAAAAAAAAGAAAACCGACTACGAGCACAGAGACGGAAAGCGACCGGCGACCGGGAATCATTTAAGCATTGCGGTGTGAAATTTCACACCGATTGCAATAAACATTCAACAATAAAAAGTACAACAAAATAACAACAACAAATGCAACAACAACCAAAAAGCAAGGAGAGAAAGGCCTGAAAAGCGAGAAGAAACCCTTTGCAATGTGGCACAAAATCAATCAAACAGACGACGGGCAACGGGCGACGGACTCTGCGCATGCGCGCACGCCGGATGTGGATGTGTTGTTGGCAAACGGCTACCAGGCGGCAGCGGTGGCGGCATGGGTTAAGCTGGACGGGGGGGTTAAGAGTACACAAATACACACACTGGCTGCTGCTGGCGTTAATGGTGTCACTAAGTATGCCGCAAACAGCCGCGGCTCTGATCATCGAATGGAACCAATAAAAGTCGCCTTCCCATTGTCTTTATTTTGCGCGGTTCGTCGAGAGAGCCACCGTGCCACTGGGAAAATTGATTACGAATAACAAAAAAATTTATGGAACAAAATAAATCAAAATAAAAAAAAACAGTAGCTTTATTAAATCATTGCATATATTAATTATTATTTAGAAATGTTGCTTAGCTAAAAATGATGGATTATTTGGCAAAATATTAAGTTAATTTATGTTTAAAATTAGATTAAAATAATTTGAAATATTTAAAAAAAATTATTATGGATATTAATAAGGATATTATTATGGATATTATATCAACTCTTCGTACATATAACAAATCCTTTAGTTTGTAAATAAATTTGTAATTAAACGCACATAGTGAATATCTTTAAAATGCAACCCCAAATAATCACTATACATTCTCTGTAAATTTTTATAGGCTTTTATCGAAAACATTTCTCGTATGATTACAATTTTTCTCCGAGTGCATCCTTTGACCATTTCATTCAATTTGCATTTGTGGCCAGAGCTCATGGTTGAATGGTCTTGCGGGTGCTGCTGTCCCTCCAACCCATTTTCATTTCCATTTCCACTTCCATTTCCACTCTATATATGGGGGTGTGGATAGGGGTAGAGGGGATAAGGTTGTATGTAGAACAAAAGAGTCAACCGGCGGGAGCCGAAAACAATTCAATTGTCTGATTCGGTGTTGACTTTCTTGTTTTCCTGTTCCCAACCAGCAGTCTGTCAGTTCGTCAGTCCGTCAGTTGCGGTACATTGCATCTCACACATCGCACATTAGCGCTGCCAATGACAATGACGATTGCAATTCTAAAACCCAATTCCGATGACGATGACGATAGTGATGATAACAAAATGCGATGACTTTATGTGTAATGGTCGAGCGATTTTGCTGGTGCCTCGGTTATGCACCAAATGGTAATATTTTTATATTCAAAAATTCCAAATAAATGTTACGAAATTTAGGATATGCTAAGAAGCTAATGAGATATCATATCACAAATTTTTCATTTTGATATATATGATCTTGTTGTAGATAAATAATATAAAATATTTGTTCAGCTTTAAATTGTAATTCTTTAAATAAATATCTGTATTCTGAGACATGACCCATTGAACTGATTAAGTTCCAATATCCAAAAATCATTATTTCAGCCTCTCCACCCACTCTTCCCTTCAATCCCTCATTCATTTTATCTATATTTCCGCCAAACTTCCCCTTCCCAGAGAAATATATATGCATATATGGCCTGCTAATATGCGGGCGCGATCGGGAACCGCAAAACAAAAGCGATCCCAGGCGAGGACCGATGGTTAATTGCCCCCTCGAAGAACCTCTACTCTGCTCTGTGTACTCTACCAGTCGCATAAATATTTTTTCCAATGAAACATTTTTATGTTAATTCGAAAAATTGTTTTACAACCAATTAACTTAGCCAATGCACCAAAAAGATCAACGGACAAGATCGCACTTACCGAGGGTAATGCCATGTCCAGGGGTCGCCGGAGCTGTGGAGTTTGAGTCCGAGGGTGAGTGAGTGTCGATCGCATGCCGCTCCGAATTCCATTATCCAATTCCCGGCTCTGTCGGTTACGATGGCCCGTACCAAAAAAAAAAAAAAAAAAAAAGGGGGGGGCCCCCCCCGGNAAAAAAAAAAAAAAAAAAAAGAGGGGGCTCCTCTCTGGCCGGCGGGCAGGCAGGTGCACTGGGAAACCCTTGAGTGGTGCTGATGGTGGTGTGGTGGTTGAATGTCCTGTTGCTGCGGGTCAGTGCTGCCTCGCTAAATCAATCAAGCGCGCCTGAAAAGAAATAATAAAAAGTAGAAATATATTAAGAAAGGAGCCAAAAATAGCACAAGAAAATTATAAACATAGACGATTTAAATACCCTGGGGTTTTTTTCGTGAGGTAGGATATATTTATATGATTTTTATTTATATTTATATATATTTATTTATATATTTTATAACATGCTGACAATGCTTAGCCAAAGAGGCTTATATTCACAAAACTAACCTAGGAAATAGGCCGAAAAATAAACTGTTTAAAAAATAATTATAATAAGAGAAAATCTTAAATATAATTAAATAGCTTTTGATATTTAGCGCCATTTTTTGTCAAGTGTCAGATATTTTGTTAATCCCAGCAGGCTTTGAGTTTTAATTTTTAAGTTTCAGCCTTTGAAATTACCTGTGTCAGCACCTTCCTTAGAAATTTTAGTTCGATTTGCACAGCCATTCAGTTCACACACCGGTCTCCCATTCTTATGTACTTTATTTTTCTTTTTAATATATTTCTTTATTTAATTTTTCGTTTAATTTTGGTATTCAGATGACTGAGATATTAGTTTTTTCGTCAATTTTGGACTCGGAGCTGTGTCTCTCGATCATTACTTATTGATTTCTTATATATCTTAATTTGTAAAAAAACGAATTTATGGGTTAGTTATTTTACTCTTCTTTCTGATATTACTACTAGCACACCGAGGCTTTCTATTGAATTTTATTTATTTTCCTATTTATTTTATTTTTAAATTAATTTTAAGATTTAATTTTAGTATTCCCCATAACTAATATACCTTTAATTTCTTTCCCAAAACAATTTCAATTAAAATTCGTCTCGTATCTCGCTCTCTCACTCACACTTTAACGGACTATTACGACCTAGGCCACAGTTGAGCTACAGGTGCGAACGGACACCAGGTAACCCGACCTGCGGTTGTGTCATGTAATTAGGAACTTCCCCGAGCGCCTATCGATTCGGGGGATCGATTCGATGGATCGATCGATGAAGTCATTCGGCAGCTGCTTCTGTTTTTATTTCTTTTTTATTTTTTGTTTTCTGTGTCAGTTTTCTTTTCATTTTCATTTTGCATTTCCTTAACAATTTTTCCCAGTCATGACGGGGCTAAGTGGCCACTCGTGATCCGCAGAATGAGTGGCTTTCCCAGGCCATCCATTCAGATCCGCCGGAGATCTTTATTACGGCCCAGTGGCTACCGGTTATCTGGCCGCGTTTATCAGCTGGCCTCCAGGAACTGGGCCTTTAAAGTACTTCTCCTGGCATCCTGGCCACAGCCCGGTTCTTGGCCAATCCCAGCCAGCCAGCCAGCCAGCCAGCTTCCGCTAATCTCGGCCTGCAAATCGGCGTCACGTTGCCCAGCCCGACCACGCTCTTCTAGGAGCCAAGACAAAACACTAGCAGGAAAACTTAATGGGAAATATTTGACAACAAAAAATAGTAATAGGGAGTAGGCTTTAAAATATTAAATATTTATTTATTTAATATTTAATAACATGGTTAAATATGCTATATATAATATAATAATATATTAAAAAATATATTTAACAACCAAACAAATGCTTGGAAGAAAATCTCAAAGAAATGTTGTGTTAAAAGATTTAAATGTAAACCGTAAATAAACTATAAAGACAAATATAAAAAAAACCCGTAATATTTGTGTAAATATTTAATATTATTCCAGTAATATTTTCAGTTAATTAAACAAATAGAAAGTAATAAATCCAGGCCAGGAATAGATCTTTCATACTCTCAAATTTCATTATTATTCCGCTTTCCGGGTGCTGCTGAGAGGCCTTTTTTAACCCAAAAGTTGAGTGTACGACATTTGAGCGAAGCTAATTGCTGAGGTGAATTATGATATAGAAGCCCTGCGGAATTATATGGCAAAAAGTATGGCAAAAATATGGCAAAACTATGGCTACGAACGGCGGCTGATCGCTAGCCAAAGATAATCCCCTCAGGTTATGGAGTATCTCCAGGTCTCTCAGGCCCCCTCCTCCCCTTCGATTCTCCAATTCTCCACTCTTCTCTTACCCTCTTCCCCTCTGCTTCTCGGCTCCTCTCGTTTCTCTGTCTATCTTTCGGCGGCAGAAATCAGAGCTCGTTAAAAACGCTCAACTTGAACCAATCAAAAGACGCGCCGTTGTCGACAACGATGCCGCCATCGTTGTGGGCCATAAAAATAATAACAAAAAAAAAATATATATATAAACAAGCACCAGCAGCAGCAGACACACAAGCAAAAAAAAAAGAAATAAGAAGAAATATTATTCAAACAAAAAAAAAAAAATAATAATAATGTGCGACCGAGATGGATAGAAAGAAGATTTCGAGAGCTAAAGTATATAATAATAAAAATGGGTAACGCATCGCACACCAAAAAAAATAAAATGATGTTGAAAATGTGCGACTTTTTCGTGGCCAACATTAGATATTCATATCGAAAGTTCATTGTACCAAAGAACACACCGGCGACAGCGACATTAAAATATGATCTATGATCCATTGTTCTACAAAAGATTTTCAGTTCAGTTCGTTTCAGTTTCAGTAAATCCCGAGGTTCGGCAAAGAAATGCGGGAATTTCTAAAAAAAAAAAAAAAAAAACACACAAGAAAAGGGCGAAAGGCAAACAGGAAATGGCTTTAAGATGCCAACAAATGAAATTAACTTAATGGCTTTTATAGGAAGACAATACTATATATATTCTATATGTGTGAAAAGGTGGTTAATCCGCATATTTAATACTGTTTATGATGGCTGAAAGAACCAAGCTAAGAGGGGTTTTTTTTAAATATATTTTCATTTTTATAAATTTAAAAAAAAATTCATTAAAAATAACTAAATATTTAAAGCCCTTCAATGGGTCATATTTTTGATCCTCTAAAAGCCATATATCGTACATATTCCCATTGACTATTAAAAGATAATTTAAATATTAAAAACTCATTTAATTAAAATAAAAAGAAAGTACCAATAATAAAATAATAAATATTCATAATCAATTTTCAAAGGCATAATAATTAAAATTCAAATAGAAAAACTATTTAATAAAAGTTATGCCGAGTGATAAACCTATTAAACTTATTTATTGAATTCCTTTATTATATATTTTTTAAATTAAATTGAAATTCTGAACCGGCTTAATTTTCAGCAAAGAAAATATTTATTTAAGAATGCCTGACACTTATTTTGCTTTTTCCCAACTTTGTTTGTTTTTTTTTAATTCAGTTTCTTTATATAAATTTAAAAATATATACCCTATAAATCATAAATTAATGTAGTAACCGCTTTGATTAGCTTGACATCAGATTTAATATTAAGTAAAAGTCATCCGAAGGCCTAAGCTTTCCCCAAGTCGTAGCCCTAGTGGTTCCGGCAGCCTTTCTGCAACTGTCTGCCATTATTATGTGTAATGCAATGTGTATGTATGGTGTGTGTGTGTGGAAAAACCGCTTTCCCAGCGTTCTTCCCACGAATACGAAGCCAAAATCCGCGGGCCACAGTCTTGATTTCCAATCCATCAGCATGACTTGCTCTGGTTTCCGGCATAGAGCCTAAGGTTTTTAGTTTTTGATTTTAAGTCTTAGTTTTCAGTTTTTAGTTTTCAGTTGGCAGAGTTCAGTTTTATGGGTCTGGACTGTGAGTGTATATATAAGTGCTTCTTGGAGCCCTAAGCGGGAGCCATTAAATCAAGCCACTCAACCACATCAACACCCGGGCGTGCAGCTTATTAAGTTGAATCATAATGAAATCTATATCGCTAAAGCTTTTAGACGGGACTAAATATACACTGATATATTTTATATATATATTTTATAAAATATAAATGAAATAATTATTATTTATTAATATTTAAAGATTATTTTTAAAATAAAAAACAAAATAATAATAATATTATAACTTTATAAGTTAGTTTAGTTTGTTTGATTATTAAAATAATATGAAACCCTTCAAGGAAATTATTTCTCTGACTTTTAGTATAATTATTTTCAATGTTTATAAAATAAAAATGTTTTAAATAATATTTCTATCAGTGTAATATCTGCTTCGCGGCCTTATCAATTATTTTGCAGAAAAGTCTCATCATCATCGTCATCGTCATAGATTCCACTCCGATCCACTTGAGTCCCTGCGGATATATCCCATGCATATTTATGGGGTATACCACATATATATAGATGGCAACTTTTGCCCATATATTTTACACGTTCATAATTTTTACATTGTTCTATCACGCGAATCGGCGGCTCCCTCGGATCCATTCCATGCCTTCCTATAGGAAAGCTTGGGGTTCGAACACTGCCAGCTTCGAGTTTCGAGCTCCCCAGTTCTTTATTTTTCCCTTGGCCATGTAATGCATACTCCATTGCTTTTAGCCATTATATAGGAGGAGGAAGGGAGGGCTAGGCACGGGCATAAATCAGAAGTTGCCACCTTACTTTCTTATAAACCGAATGCCCACCTTTCTTGCTCCTCGCCCTCCCCCCTGGGCCGCGTCGCATGTGCAGCATTTTGAATTATTAGCATTGGACGATGGCGCTGTTTCTTGTTTGCTTCGGTTCTTTGATTGCCAACTTCTTTATAGCGCCATATATAGTGGGATATATATATATGATATATATGTACATATATGGCTACAGTTGGGGCTATACAAATAGCAAATAAATTGCATTTGTAATATATTTACTAACAAACTTTTTGTTAAATTTTTAAAAAATAAAAATAATTATATAAAAAAAACCGAAATATATCCCTTTTTATATACAGATATATATCCTTAGCTTCTATTACTCTAAACCCATCTGTATCCATAAGATACACGCCCATTTCCGAGTATATATCATCATCAGTGCGTCGACTATATGTATATATATATATCTCTTATAGATTGGCGTTGTTTGGTTTACTTGCATCGTGTAATGTGTGTGGTAAATAGCGGCAATTGGCACAACTCCTCACCTGAACAGGTGAGATTTTTAGGGGGGGCTGGGGCATGACTGGGTGAAGGGATTTGCCAAGGGCATTGACTGATTAAGAAAAATGGGATTTTCTCAAGTGCTTGTTTAACAATAAAATAGAGCAACATAATTAAAAAAAAAAAAATACTCAAATTATAAATATGTTTATTATCAATGGGATTATAGCTTTGCTTTAAGAATTTAATGCCACATTTTTATCGTTAAAAAATTTAAAAAAATGTAAAAGATTTTGGTGTTAAAAGAAACAAAATTAACAGGGAAATCCAAGGAAAAATACAAGGAATATTAATTAAAATAATTTATAAATATAAAAATTTTAGACAAAATGAAAAGTATATATAAAAGTAAACAGTTAAACATCTACCAAAAAACTTGAAATAAAATTCTCAAGCTGTAAAATATTTAACAAATATTTAAGTTCTTTTTAAATACTAATAAATGGTTTTCCTTCGTTAATTTCCAACTATCTACTCTATATTTTACAATTTTTAAACTAATATCATTATTCAATTAATCCCCTCTACACATTTGGAAACTCGGCTTGGGAACAGTGCGTTATATAAGTGTATATACGCAATGCCAATTTCTCATGGCGAACTCAATGCAAATCGCCAGCATTGCCCAACACACACACACACACACGGGACGGAAATGAGGAGCTGCTAGTAGTCGTTAATTAAAACCACTAAATATTACCAACTAAACCGAACTGAATTAAGCTGAAGCTGAAGCCGAAGCCCAACGTTTGGGCCAAAAAATGGAAATTAAAAGCCAGACGGACGGCAAAGTTCAGAAAAGCACAAAAGCCAGAGCCGTGACTCAGTTAACCATTGGATAAAAATTGAAAATGCGGGCCATAAGCGTAATCAGCGCAGTAGTAGTAGCAGTTTTTTTTTTCCAAACCGCCGACTGATTTTTGCATAATAAAACACTTAATTTCCATGAGCATTTCCCAAAAAAAAAAAAATAATAATACAAAAATAAAACAAAAAACAGAAGCGAAATAATAGAAAAGCCCAACCGAACCCGAACATCTTCGTATGTAATTTCAAATGGGAAATTTATGCAGCGAGTTTGTTGAAAATCATTAAACAAATCGCACTTTAATAGGCACTACCCAGCCGAGGCCTACGGAAATTTACGACCCGCAGACTCCCCCAAAAAAGAAAAGCCAAAGAAAAACACCCAGAAAAGCCAGGCCTGAACCGGGCTTGAACCGAAGCACCGCACCGGAGGAGCATCCAAGCGGTGCGGAATTGAAGTGAAGTGAAGTGCAAAAGACAACACACGGCAGCACCAGCAGCAGCAACAATAGTAACAACAATGACTCTCCAAATAAAAAATGGAAATAAAAATAAAAATAAAAATAAAGGTATCACCAGCCGAAGCACCAAAGCACCTGCGCCTGCGCAGCCGAAAGACGAAAGCGCAGTCGTGGGCGGTGCCACAAGGGTGTAAGGGGGGGGGGGGGGGGGAGGAACCAGGCGACAGGGAATACACTTTAAAAAATTATTGATAATCTAAGAAATAAATGATAATTTTGGGTTAATTTTTCAGGCAGAAAAATCAATTTTCATTTATATTTTTTAAAAATTATTTTAAATATTTAATACAAAATTAATCCGATAATAGCAGTAGTTTGCAATAAATGCATTATTTTTCTTTATTTATATATTATTTATTATTCGATAAATTCAAATTTTTTTATATGTTTATTAAGCTCAATATATTTGTTATTAAATTTTATATACATTTTTCCCTCGATATATGTATTTACCTAAATTAAGTTTTCAGATTATTTAGAAATTAAAATAAGCTAATTATGACTAACAATTATTTATAAATAGATCATATTTTAAGACAAAATTTATTATCTTCAAAATAAAAGAAATTTAATATTAAAATAAATTTCATTAGCAGGTTTCTTTATTTAATTAATTTTTGTTAAATAGTCTAAGAGCTACGCTATCTTTTCCCTCAGTGCACTGTGCACTGCAAGGTGTTTCTCATGCGTTTGCGGCCTGCCTACTAACTAACCAACTGACTAACTGACTAACTATAGCATATAGCTTATAGGCGACTAGTGAGAGCTACGCATCGCCGTCGCAAGAAGTCGGAGTCGTCGCCCATTACGTTTCAGTGCGCCAGCCAACCAAGCAGCAAACCCCAAAAAAAAAGAAAAAAACAACAACAATGGAATAAAAAGATATATACTCCAAATACATAGATACATATATATATATATATCTATGAAGAGAGACAACAATAAAGAGGCAACGGAGGCCCCCCGATATGTATGCGATTTTTATGTGTGAACGTAGACAAGTTCGGTAGTTAAATAGATGCACAAACACACAACAAAAGGCACTGGTAACAACACTATGCCCCGTCAGTTAGACACCAACAACAACAACAATAATAAAGAGAGAGAGAGACTGAAAAAAAAAACAAGCTAAAGAAAAACCCCAAAGTTAACCAACATTAACATTTAATCGAACCTCATGTTCAGTAGAGCATGTCTCCTGTTACATACGAGTTATCATCCGAGGGACGACGGGTGCACACACAGCACACAACACACACTCTGTACACACACGGTTACACACAGGGCCCACAGGGGGGGTAAAGTTAAGCGAGGGGCTAGCGATCGCACAAGGGGTTAACCGGAGGGAACTACTGAAGCTCTGCTGCCTTAAAGACTTTTGCCACACTTGAGATACAGCTAAGGGCCATGCACTTTGAGAAATTTATGTATACTTAGAAAAGACATATTGCTTATTATTATATACGTGTTGGGAATTTTTCAATATTTATGTTATTTATGTTTATGTTACAATTTACCATTTGAGCCCTAAGAAATTATTAATTAAAAAATTATTAATTAAAAAGATATTTTCCAAGAAAGAAAACAAAAGAATAAAAATTAATTCTGTAAAAAATCCCTTTTAATTAATTAATAATTCTAGTTAATAAATTGAAGCTTTAATTCATTAAATATTTATAAAATTATTTAAAATGTTTTAAACAATAAAATATTATAACTGAAATGTATCATCACTCCTTTATTTTGTACACAATTTCAAGTGGATTTTCAAGGAGCGCACTATTGTAAAAAATGCTTTTCATCTAATAAATATATTAAATAATCCATTTACATTTGTTATACAATTTTAATGCAATTTTTTCCCCAGTGTAGTATCCGTAAATATGTATCGGTTCTATGTACTTGTGTGCTAGCTGTGGCCGCTGATGATCGCTCAACGTCGTCGTCGTCATCGTTAGCGTTGTCGCTGTCGTCTTTTGTTTTCGCAGGCGGTCGCTGCTCTCTCTTTTCCTCCCCTCCCCCTTTTCACTAAGCCTAAGTACACCTTCCACACTTCCATTCCCACTTCCATTCCCATTTCCATTCCCATTTCCACCATTTTGCTGCGGCATTTTAATTTAATTTCGTTTGCATTTCATTTGTTTCGGGGTTGCGGGTTCGCGATTCGCGATCATCATCGAACCCGGGCACTTGGGTGAGTGTGTAAAAAATCACATAAAACCTGCCCTCGATGGCGCCTCCCGGGGAGAGAGAGAGAGAGAGAGTTGGGGGTCAGATCGCCAGCCGGATAGGCCAAGTAGCTCTGCGGATTTTCAAGCTTGAGAGATTGCCGCGATCTCAGATTGCGTTTGCCTTTTGCGGAAGGAGCCCGGCCGGCGATCAGTGATCACAGATCAGAGAGATCACCGATCACAATAGGTGCGTGGCTCAGACACGAGCCGGGGTGAGCCATAATTAGGAATATATATATAATTATTTCTTTAATTAGAAAAGATTATTAAAATAGAAGAAGAAGATCAGTGTTCCCCGATAACTGAAGATCAGGGAGTGTTTTTTTAGGGAGAGGGATTTTTATGATCTTTAAGAGAGATCCTTAATTTCCTATAATTAATTCAAGTAATATTACATTGAAAATATCAAAGAAAATTCTTACAAAGAATTAAATCCAAAACATTTTCCATTTTCTTTAACTTGTCTGCTTTCTAATTTTAAACAAAGACCTCTTTCTCTCTCTCTATCCAAAGTCAAAGTTTACCTGGCCATAACCCCTTTATTATTTGCACCTTTAAAAAAGAAAACCAAATTAGTAACTGAACTCAAAGAATTAAATTAAATTAAAGAGTCCAACTAGCGGCAAAAAGCAAGGCGATCTTTGAACTTCTCAGCAAAAAATTAAAGCCAAGTCAAGACCGGTGGCAGTCATTATGAAGACCAAATGCTAAACGATCCACTAACACTTGACCGACGAAGACCAATTCCAACCCAAAGTGATCCCCGCAGCTCCACATGGGAATTATAGAAATTATAACGATTTAAAGAGGAATGCCAAGCAGAAATCACGATGGGATCTCTGCGGTTTGGCTTCCGAAATGAGCCCAGGGAAAGCATGGTTTCATGCCAGGAAGAATATCCAAGGATCCATGGCTCCATGGCTCCACCTTAACCCATTAAAGGCGAACGTGCCACAATTATGTGCGTTGGCAAATTGCTCAATTGCCCGACCACCGGAGCCACCACTGAACCACCGACTGGACCACCGCAAAATGCGAGCACAAATATTTGCATTTCGCTTATACAATTTATTTGCCATTTTCAATCAAAAGTCGTGGCCAGAACTGGAGGAAATGTGGCTAAGAAAACGAAACTGAAACCGAAATTGATTACTTTGCAGCATTGCGGTTGCCAAAACCACTGTGGTGGGCTACAGTGCGAGTCACTGGCATAAAACTGCCGCTTTCTATACAAAAATATATAAAATACAAACGATATAAAGTCAAATTCAAAATGTAATATAGTTATTGAAAGCCTAAAGCAGATTGAAAATATTTGAATAAATTATTATGATTATTAAATGTTATTTTTAAGACATTAAAAATTTCATTTATTGAAAAACATTTCCCCCAAATATTTATACCCATGAAACGCACTGTAAATCATCGCTGGGGTGGCCCAGTTCGATCCGATCACGTTCCAATATTTTCAAGTTTATTCGCTTATGCATTTGTCGGTCCATAATTTATAGCGAAAATTTGATCAATTTAACTCACGGGTGGCCCTTGGACTTCGAGTGCAAGTACCAGTAATTTTTCCCCCGCTTTTCCCTCTTATTTTTCTGTATTTTCCATCGAGAGATGAGATCTCCTCTCCGACTCTCGATACGTTTTCACGCATCAACTGAAATTGAGCCCATGAAATGCAGGAAGCGCAACGTCTTCCAAAACGATCTTTGTGTGTCGGCTTTTAACAAAATCTTTACGATATGTCATTAAAAAACACAAAAACACACAAAGGAAATATATATATATATATATAGATAGGGGGTATATATATAGACGCACACACGGCGTTTATCGCTGTCGGCAAATCGGAAGTTTAATGGGTTAATGATGGGCACGGAGACGGAGACCAAAAACGAGAGCAACAAATAAACATATAAAAAAAACAACAACAAAAATAAGAGAGAAAAAATAGAGATGGGAAAGGGAAAGGGAGGGGGAGGAACAATCATAAA
This sequence comes from Drosophila mayri, assembly GCA_008042485.1. Taxonomy (NCBI): domain Eukaryota; kingdom Metazoa; phylum Arthropoda; class Insecta; order Diptera; family Drosophilidae; genus Drosophila; species Drosophila mayri. The sequence goes on along the minus strand of VNJN01003219.1, from coordinate 242,027 downwards.
AAATTGCAGCCGCGTTGCACCACCCGGTGGCAGCCGCTGCTGGGACCACCTTGGTGGCCCATGCATCGGATGCGGAATAGTATCCATCAGATACATATATGCCATCCATGCGATACATCCATCCTCCTACCCCGATTTCAAGAGATTTAAGCGCCTCGTTGATCTCACTCCCACAACCTAATGAGTTCTGATCTGAACTTATTATCGATAAATTATCGCAGCCGTTAAAATTTAACGATACTTGACCTGAATAAACTTTTGGCAGCTGCTGGCTGCTGGTTTTTATTATGATTATTATGAAAATATGTTAATATTTAATTAGTATTTAGATGATTTAGGGGGAATTAATTGGCAATAACTTATGGGGTTAGGAAATATTTCAAGGAAAATTATTTCTGAAGATTCTTTATTGGATAATAAAATTAAAAATTTCTAAAGGTAAGTGAAAATTATATTAAAGTTTATTTTGCCTTTTATTAAATTTTTTATTTAATATTTTAAGGCTTAGGTAATTGTTTAGGTTACTTTTTTTAGCTCTCATGATATAAATCCTTAACTTTTCATTAAAATCTTATTAGTATTTAATATTTAAATACTTTATTTTATACAAATTCTCAATGAAATACTAAAATAATCTGAATTTAAAATATTAAATCAATAATAAATCAACTTTTTACAACTAAATCATATCTCTGTCATACTTCCACCTTTTTGTAAATGTATAAAATAAAATTCTCTATTAAAATCCCCTATCGGAAACCTAGATAATCCAATTAAGCCAGAGATCATAGCTTTATTTTTCTGTTCCAACACTAATTGATCCTCATAATCAAATATCCAGCATCCGCAGGCATCCGATGTGATCAAGTGATCACTTAACAAGTGGAGACCAGCCTCCGCCTCTTCCTCCTCCTAACGGAAATGAAAAACATTTTCAATTAAGTTAAATTTCCATCTCGCCTTCAATTGAATTGAAGCATTCACACGCCCTTTTGCCACACGATCGAAGCGAAGGCGAAACAAAAAACAAATAAAGTTGAGATGCTGATGAGCTGCCGTTGATCATATTAACACCCCAGAGGAGTGGAAATGCAATGAGATGAGATGGGATGAGATGAGATGAGATACTCCCTCCATAATGGTCATATCCATATGACAGAGTCCCGCAATTTATTGAAATGTCACTTTCAATTAAAGCCAACTGCTGAGCAAACATAATTCAGGCGTCGATCTTTGCATTAATTGACGATATCAAACCGAAGTGTCCCGTCGCATTGGCGCATTATCGCATTTTTGTTGAGGCACTGGGAGAAAATTATCAAGTTTAGAGCCGCCTGTATTAAAGTTTATTAATTTTCTTAAATATTTTTTTGATTACATATTTATCTTGTTAAAAGGATACACCTAGAATTTCATAGGTTATCCTTAAAGACTGAGTCAAATTCAGGCTTATAAAAAAAGTTTATGAAGCTCTATTTTCTATTTATTTAATAAATTATTTTTTTTAAATATTTTTCTAGACAAATATTCCCTTTAAATTTCAATTATTTACTAATTATTATTCAAATAAATTTAGAAACAAGGAACTTATAATTCTATTCATACTTCAATCAGTATGATTTCCTTTTAGGCTTTATTTTCAATGCTTTATGTATTTATAAATACTTTACTATTATTTCTGAATATTTAAATATTTTAAAAAATATATATTTTTATGACTTAGTTTTCCCTTCTAAAATATCCCTCAGTGCCTTAGTGGCAGCTGCATTGGTCCAAGCTTGACCCCGGCAGAGAAAGAGAGACAATGCCCGACTTGGAACTCATTAAGCCCAGAAGACGGGGTCTTATACTCATCTACCCCTACTCCTCTCCCCTCCACCCGTCACCCTCTTTCCTCACCTCCCCTTGTCACTCTCCTCATCCCCAACTCCTTTCTGATATTGACTTATGGCATTTTTATTACCAGAACCAACAGAAGCAGCAACAGTAGTTTTCCCCCTCTTAAGCTCTGGCATTCCGGGAATTTTTCAGGCTTTGTATCTTGCCCCATCGCTGCTGCTGCTGCTGCTGCTGGTGCTGGTGTGGGCCGCAGGAGCCACCAAAGGACATCATTATCATCATCAATAAAGCATAATTCCTGGCAAACAATTCTATTGAACAACGCAACAGCCACGACACCGTCGTTGTCGTTGTCGTTGGCCACCAAAAGTGCCATTATGAAGCCAAACTGAGACTGAGCTTGGCTTCTGGCTCGTGTTACAGCCAGAGTCCAAGTTCCAAGTTCCAGGTTCTAGGTTTTAGCTTCTATGATCAGCGATCGCCGGGCTACACACACAATAGGGGTCACAATGAATGGTAATTTTTTTCAACTGTCAAAAATTTATAGTTCGAGCTGCCAGTCGCTGCCAGAAGCAAAAGTCATAAAACAGGAGCGGTTTTGGGGTTGAGAGATAATTATTTTTTATATGCTTCGAAAAAGGTTTAAAATATTTTTTTTTAAGTATGAAAATATAGCTTAAAAAGTTATGTGTAAAATAAATAAATTTTAGATTTAATGATTTGAATAAAATCTAAAATATATATACTTAAGCTTAAAAAATTTTATGAAATCAAAGAAAACGCTTTAATAAACTTGATATATACCTAAAAAATCTATAAAGATAAACTTTGAAGGCATATAAAATCCATTGAATTGTGTTTTTCGGGTTTTATTCAATCCCTCTTAAAATTTGTATATAAAATAAAGTTTTAATTTTTAAATTTGCTAAAAAAGCTGTTGGCAGTTCATGCAGATTCTTAAAAATAAAATAAAATATGCAGAAAAACTATGTAAACCTTAAGAAACGTATAAAAATAATTGCAGTTTGTTGTTATTTATGTTAAATTCTTATTAAAATTGAAACTTAAACTAAATCCTATAAAAATCTAAATTTATCTTCGATTTTATGAAATAAATTCTAAATATATATATTTTCTTTAAAAAAAAAATCAAGGAAATCCGCCACTGTTCTGCCACCGATCTTCGAGTGTCCATCGGTAGTCCCCAGGCCCACCTACTGAGGGGCGTTTCTCGCCTTAAACCAACTCGGAATTCTCCTCCGACACTGAATCTGAGCCCTAGCTGGAAAAGCAGCTCCTAGACCCACTCCCACCCTCCGGCAATAGACAAATAGACAGGAATAGTGACCAGAGGAGAGTGCGAGCTGGTCGATTTATAAAGGTGGCTTATTATTGCAATTTAGCCACTGGTTTTGATTTTGCCCAAGCAAAGGCACAAATAACAAAAAACGGCCCAGCAAGGGGTCGCCAAGGGACGAGAGAGAGAGAGACTCTAGGGTCTCGAGACAAATGTCATTTGGCAGCCTTCGAGCGACTATATAGGCTGTCATGATCATTATCGCAATATATATTCGGCCTACCGAGAAACGGCAACCGGCAACGGCACGCACTGTAATCCCAGCTCATCTCCAGATCGCCGTGGTTGGTCCACAGAACAGATCCGGATACCCAGAGCTCTCCTATGGATGAATTGTTTTGGAGGCGAAAGTGAGTTATGCCTGCGACGCGTGCACTGGGCCAATGTCCTGCTGTGTGTGTGTGTGTGTGTGTTTGTGTCTGCCGGGGTTCAGGTGGGTTCGATCCGATCGGGATCCTCTCCTCCACACCCCCATCTCTCATTTGTAATTTATACTTACCAGCCAAGCAGTCAATAAATGTCATGTTTGTGTTGTTGATTGTCCACACTATGGGCACCGGGACTAAGCCAGAAACCAGACTCGAAGACCAACAGACTCGGGAAGGAGGCGCGGTTGCTCCAGTATTCGGAATCGCAGGCATTCCTCTTTGGCCCAAGGTGGGCTCTGGTTCTCTGGCTCTCTGTAGCCTCTGTAGCCTCTGCGATTTGCATACACAAGATCAATTGCAGGTGATTTGTTTAGCTGTCGAAATCGTCGTCTTATCGTAACTCATTACGAGATTTATTTTGTTCAACAAATGCAGAAGGTGTGATTTGTCTTTGTACCGATCACAGTCGCGGTCGCCGATCTTGGCATTTATTTTTTATTGAGTGAATCATGCATCAGCAAAGGCAGTTCCGCTGCACAGCGAGAAAGCATTAGGTCTGATTGATTTAAAAAAAAAAATGTACATGGAAAGGATATTCTTCCTGAATTAAGGGAATTTATTATTATATTTGGGATTTATTTTAATGAAATTTTAAAGAAATATTTGAGTAAAAGTTCGGATAACAGAAGGAGAATTGGAATACCCAATGGTTTAAGGTTAAAATTATAAAAAAATATAATTTTAACTTTAAAGCCTTAACCTGTTTCGTGATATTTATAAATATTTGTAAAATATTTCATAGAATTAGGAATTTTGTAAAGAATATAAAATATGGAAAGAAATATATGGAAATTAAATTTAATTGAAAATCTAATTACTATTTCAATAATTAATTTTCAAATAAATTTTGGATGAAATTTATTACCAAATATTATTTTAATTAAAATTTTTAAATATTTCTATTTTAAATACTTTAATAATTTTTGTACAGTGCGTATCTCTTTGTGGCTCTGGGCTTTCGGCTGGTGTCGGCTGAATGGACTTTTAGGCAATGGTTCAATAAATTCTCCTTGCTCCCAACGCACTTGGCAGCATCATTAACCGTCCGCGGACACAAACACGGACACGGACACGGACAGGGACTGTGACCAGAGGGAGAGGAGCAGGTATTGGGAGCAGGAGAAGTGTACAGTGGACACTGGACCGCGAACCGTGGCCGCCCACAAAGGCACGAAGAGCAGCTTCTAAATGCGACCGCAGCCAGAGCTGGTCCACAAGCGAAGCGATAATGTGATTTATGCCGTCCATTAATCTGGTAATTCATTTAAGCCCAGGAAACTGAGCCGCTATCCTATGGAAGTATTCCAGAATCCCCCCCTCTGGTAATCCCCTGGCCAGTTCCAGTCCAAAGAGCAGTCGTCGTCGCATATATTTTATGGCATTGTGCATATGAATCTTGGCCGGTTTGCTGCCGCCTTGCATCGCATCGCATCGATTGCAATTCGACTGCTGTTCATCTTGCCACAGGTTTGGGGGCAGGGGCAGGGGCAGGGACAGGGACAGGGACAGGGGCAACAGTGCAACAAGTGGGTAAAGGGAGGTATGCTGGCCCCTTGCTGTCTCACCCAGCGGAGGGCCAAAGCTCTCTGGCAGCGATCGCTTGTCGCTTGTATTAATAAAACATTAATTACACACTTGATACTCGCTCAACTCGCCTGGCTTCGATGTTGCACAAAAGGCAGTGAGAGAAATAAGGAAGGATTTGTATAACAAATTAAAAGTGTTCGAAAAATGAAAGAAATTAAAAAAAAAACTGAATAGAAAATGATATATAGATATCTTAAAAAAAAAATGAAGAAAAATATGTTTAAATTGACTCATTAAATAAATAAATAAAAGCTTCAACTGGCAGGAATAAATAAAATAAATAAATAATGTAATAAATAAGCTTTAATAAGCTCTAGTTAATGGGGATTATTAACAGAGATTTCCCTAAGAAAAATGTCCCCTTTATTCTCTCTGTGCATCGCCCTGCTTGAATGCTTCTTTGCTTCGATGCTGGCCTGCTGCCTTGGTCTATGAGGTGTCGTTGTAGGTGTTGCCTGGACTTGGCTGGTGGTCCACACGTTAGAGGACGCGCCTGCTGATGCCGATGATGATGCGCAAAATTGATGGGCAGCCAGCCACCGAATGCTGTCGGTTGTTTGGTTTCAGGGAAAGGCGGTGGGGGGGATCAGAAGGGATCAGGGTTCCCAAAGAGTCGAGAATCAAGGTCCTAGGGGTCACCAAAAGCGTTTAGGCAACGCGAATTTATCAAAAAGTTGTCGTTTTGCAGATAAAGTACTTGCGTGTATTTTATTAAAATTATGTTGTGGGTCCCAAAACTCTTTTTTAATTATTATTAAATAATTGTAGACCTTTAATATAGAGATATCATCTTAGTTCTTGACTATAGAGTCTCTTAATAATATAAAATAATATTAATATTATTTAATAGATCAGAAACTTTTTAAAATTATTTTTAAATATTTTTTTTTAGAGTTAATACCCCTTAAAAATTAATAAAATAATATACAAAATTTATAATATATTTAAAAATATTGAAATATTTTAGGAAATATTAAATATTATTATTTAAAATATTTATATATTTTTTTAAGGGTTATTAACTCAATATATATATATATTTTTATATTATAATCCTCTATTTCCTACCTACAATTTCCCCATCCCTTAACCAATCAATTCACTTTACCTGGCACTGGGCCAGTTCCAAGTTTGTTCAGAATTCCCCAAAATTGATGGGCACGTCGTCATGCTAATTGTACGTGTGATTATTTTGACAGGAGAGCGCAACTTCCGATGTCTGCGGAGGAGATGCAATCATGCGTCCAAAATGTCAAATTAAACAGCTCGGAACTGATTTCGGGCAACAGAAAGCGGCGGATTCCCGGCTCCTCAAATCCCCCATTCCCCTTGTATGAGTGAACACCCACTTAACTAATCGCATGATTAATGATGTCAAGCTGACACTTGAGGCGAACTCCGGCTACATCCTCATCCCCATTCCCATCCTCGTTCCCGTTCCCATTCCCATCCCCCATGCCCCATTCCTGATCTCCAGTAGGTGCATGTTGGCCTGCCAATCGCAACGGCGACGCTTGAATGACAGGTGCTGACAGGTGATAGATTATTGCTGGCTGGCGTGCTGCCGCTGCCGTAGTGTTCCTGCTGCAGCCTTTTGGACCTCGCGTGATTTATCCCGAAAAAGAAATCCAAGGCAAGCCAGAAGGCTCAAAATTGTATGTGTGTTTTCCGATTATGCAGAGTACACGGAGAAAAAATATTCGGGAATAGAAACTTAGAAGGAACATTGGCCATTTAGTAAATAACAAAAAAATTATATAAGAATAATATATAAATAAATCTGAAAAACTTCTATGAAACTTAACAAGACAGAATATATTTTTTTTTATCGAATATTTCCTTTAAAAAGTTAATCAAAAATTTAAAATATATTTATATATTTTATTCAGATTTCTTAAAATACAATAATAATACCTATTAGTCTCTGTGTATTGGCAAGGCGGCACTTTGGCATCAAGACATTAATGCCCAAAAGCAGGGAAGCAGAAAAGCAGAAAATCAGAGGAGCAGAAAGCAGGAAAGCAGCCAAGCATCAACCGGCAAGGGTAATTGATCTGTTCAATCCACGGCGATCGGCCACGCCGGACTGGGACTCCCCATCAGGTTGTTGGTGGGCCAAAAAAAAAAAAAAAAAAAAAAAAACAGGGGTAATGTGTGTGTGTGTACCTCCTCACCCCCCTGAGCATTATTAATGATGGCAACGGTTGCCCTATTAGCCGATAACTCAATTCATTTCGGCTAATTGAATGTCGGGAAACAGGACGAAAGGATTACTTTAGCTGGCTTCCGTTTCGGTTGACAAGGAGGAGGATGGGGGTAACCATCACATGACCGAAACTGATTGACAAGGGCAAAAGGTCATTGATTGACTTGTCCTGTTTTTTGGGGGGTTCTTTTAATTAATGAAACAGAAATGTTTTACAGGAAACATATTAAATAAATTATGAGAATGGATAATAGTTGGCAATTAATTTAAATAAATCCCTGGGAGACTTGTTAATATTTTGAAAAATTATACATATATAATAATTTGATATTATATATATATATTTTTGAGATGAAACTGATAGCTCTGAAAAATTATTAATTAAATTATGGGGCTGTATACTAACTATTGTAAAATAATTCAAATAAGTTATAATTTAGAAAAAAATATCTTACTTATTTATAAACTTTTCTAAGACAACGAAACTCTGCAGTTCCCCTGCCACATTCTCATTCGTTCTGATCCATTTCGATCTCATCGCCGAACCCACGTAGCGACCGCAGGCGCTGACAATTGATTTGTCATCACAATTGGACGTGGCCCATGCCAAGATCCAGCCTAAATCTCGTCCAGAGATTTGCCATAGTCGAATCAATCGCATAACCCCGACCATTGTTGCCCAGGCAAATCAAATTGCTCGGCCAAAGCAAATAAGAGCGTTCCGCCGATCGTGTCACGTACGTGGAATTGGGTTGAGGTTGAGGTTGAGGTTGGTCGAAGCCAAAAAGCTTACCTAGAACGAATCTCTCTCTTTCTGAACGTCAACGTTAATTTTTATTGTGATTTCCTAGAACCGAACCGAGAAGAGTTTCTTGGTCTTTCAGTTCAAGTTCAGGTTCGGTTCGGTTTCGGCCTGGTAAATCACGAAAAAGTGTCGGCGGACACGCGCCTCTAAAATCGAATCGAAATGCAAATTATGCAACGAGGAGGTGCATCTCTTCGTCTGCAGTTAATTTTTAACGACTCGAGATTTGTGCATTCAGGCGCTGCAAATTGTTTATTGTCGGAGGAATGGGAGAATGGGGATTCCCCCAGTGCCCCCTCTCTGTCTTTGTGTTTTTTTTTTTTTTGCCAGAGCAACGACGACATCCATCACCAAATCGAATTCGATGTGGTCAGTCCTTGTCCCAGTCGACGTTGTCTTTTATCTTTTCCTCACTTTATAGACACTTTTTCTTCACTTTAACCGCACTTTTCCCCTTACTATTCCCTCAGTTTTTCCTCACTTTACCCCCACTTCTCTCCTTACTATTCCCTCAGTTTTTCCTTACTTTTTTCTGCTGCCTTTCCCTCACAGTCTGTTGATCAACATTCGATTTGGAAATTGACAAAATGTTAAAGAAGTAACCGCCAGTCAGAGACTTCCTCAAGGTAAGCTACTCTTTCAAAGTGAGATCGGTTAAGAACCCCTTTTGTGGCCACTCCTTTGGAGACCTTCGCCTCCTGCCTCCTGGAGATGGGAGAAGGCAAAGGAGAAGGAGCCTAACCAGCTCGTTTCTGGCGGCTGTTTAACCATGCAAATCACGGACGAGCTCGTGTTGAGGAACGCGCGTCAGCGTCATAAAAATGTCACTCCAAAGTGGCCCAGGGATAAAAGGGGGGAAATGCAAACCGATTACATATCTTTTGAAAATTGTATTAAATATTAAACGGAAAATGTATCAATAAGATTGGAATAAATAAAACCATAAGAAATATAGAAAAAAAAACAATTTAAAATGTAGAAAGTAAGTAAATATGATTTGCTTCAAAATCACTTAGTTTTTTGTTTACTCTTGCCATCATTTCGGCCCACTGTGCTTAGCTTGCAGCGAAGAAGACGCAGAAGCAGGCAAAAGAATGAACGATTTGTGTGTTTTAGATTGAAATCAAAATAAAGCTCAAAGCCAAAGCCGCCAAGAGTGATTCCAGGCACTACCTTTTCACATATATATATACATGTATGTATGTGTATAAATTCTACTATATATATATATATATATATATATGTATATACATACATATGTGATTTGTCAAAACTGTTACGATCGCCAAATTGCAGATAAGTCCCCTTTCAGTCCCACTCAGATCCCAATTTAAGGCCACGGCAGACGGCGGCAGGCCGTCTTTTATAATTATATTTATTTTTTGTTGTTGTTGTTGTTTCACTGTGTTCTCTCGGTGTCATAAACTTATTGAATATCTTGATATGGTTGAGGTTCGGACACCCCCTTTGGTCTACCCTTTTTTCCTTTATGAATTAACTCTTCGCCGGCTAATTGGCAGTGGCCCCAAAAGCTGAATGCTAAGGCACTCAAGCCCTGGATGCACTGGAAAATATTCTTAGTTGATAGGATAATCAAGATCAGATTGAGGGTTTTTTTTTGTATCAACTAATAATAATATATATAATATATATAATAAATAAGCTTTAAAAGCTTAAAATAAATTGAAATTTAAAATTTGTTTTAAAATAACAAATCAATTAACTCTTGTTTTGTTTTAGAATTTGCTATAAATATCTAAAGGTTTGAAATGGCAAAAAGGATTGATTCTTGTTCATAAAAAAAAATTTTACATATATAAGTTTCCTATTCCTGCTTTTTTCTCAGTGCTTTCTTTCTTTTATTTTCCCTCAGTCCCTTTTCTCTTACTTACTTGACTCGTGTGTCAATAATGTCAAACGGAATGTCAACAGGCGGGATGGATGGCTATATGGCCACGCGTCAATGGCAGTTCATATGGGACCCCCAGTACCTCCTTCCCCCTTCAATATTTAGACCACCTCCCCCCCACACCACCCTTGCACCATGACCAGGCCATGGCCTGCCCACTTTTCCGACAAACGATCCGATACGAAAGGGAACGGGGCTCGGTTCGGCACTCATTAACATAACAAGTAAAGTCAACAATGGAAATTGTTGTCTAAACAAGACAACGTTTCAATAAACGAAGCCGGCCTCCCCCTATCTTGCTCTCTCTGATATTTTTTCTCGGTGTATATATATACACATGTATGTGTGATATTTTGTTGGATTTTCTGGCTGCAGAAATTTATTGAGGCTGCGGTAAATATTCGGGGCTCGTTCAAAAGAAATCAAACAAGTAATTTGTTTATTTGGCGGCAGCCATAAAATGAGTAAGCGGCAGGAGAAAGCAACAATCAAAAGGGAGAAAGAAAAAAAAATTCGAGGATCGGAGACTCTTTTTAAAGAAAAATTAAATAAATAAGTGAAACTTTAGTGATATGAAAATAAAAGCAGAGAGAGATAATAAAATGTGTGCAAAATGTTGCAGAAATCAAAAGACTGAAGAAACGAACTTTGCAATTTGAGTTTAGGTTTAAAGAAAATATATATGGAATAATATATTAATTTTGTTTATACATAATATATTTTTAATCGTATATATATGTATATATATATATATTAAAAATATTTCTAACTTTTTTCTTATTAAATACTCGTTATTTGCATTTATCTTTTATTGAATTTATTTATTTTCTGTACTTTCTTTATTCGTTTTGTTATTAAAATATATATATATTTATAATAATTTAAGATTTTTTTCTTAATTTATATACATATTTCTGACTATTTTCAATTGATTTAAGCTAATTACCCAACTAATTACTTGCTCACGATCATATTATTTTGTATTTATTTTTGTCTTTTTGGCGCTCACGAAGCAACTTAAAAATCGTCTTAAAACCGACAAAACGATTCATTATTTTGTGTAAGAACCAAATGCTAAAAGATCATGGGGCCCAAAGATATTTATCTTCGATCTACTTCGACTGCGACTTCGTCTCCCATGTGGGCTCACGTCTTGGGAGCATTTAGGAGCCAAAGTTCATGGAATCCGTTTGGTTGGATATATATTCTATATGCGATATATGCGCTGAAGATGGATGGCGATAGGCCATGTCCGATGCTGACAAATCGCCTGTAATAAGTCAAAATGTGTTGCCACTATTTTCTTTTCCAATTTTCCAATTTTCCCTTTTGTTTTTTTTTTGAGCCATTTTCCTGTCTGTTCTTATTGATGGCCTGTCCTGCCTGCCTAGCGCTGAGCTGCCTACCTTCTCCTGCGAGCGGCACTTTCACTTTTCTTCTTTCTAATGAGCATCCTTTACCTGTGCAGGGTATGCACTGGGAGAAAATGTTAACCAGGGATCAGGTGGAAAATTGTAAATAATTTAAGAAACTAATTGTATTTTTTTAAATAAATAATTGGAAAAGTAGCAAAGTTGTACGAAAGAAGTTCTTTAAAAGAAGTTTATTCCTTTTGAAATATAAAGAAATATTAAAAGTAGTTGTAAAATAATTTCTATATTTTAAAAATATTTCTTTTATTTTATATGATTATTATGCCCAATTTAAGTTATTTAATTAATTTTTTTATATATTAAAAAGGCTATTAAAATTAATTAAACAAATTAAATTAAAACTTTATAAAATAAATATTATAACATTGAAAAATAATTTGGTTTTCTATAAAAACTTCTAATGAACTTTTTTTTAGTGTTGTAACAATGTCTCTAGCCTAGATTTTCCCAAACAAATTAGTGAGAAATCGCCAGCAAATCGATTTGATATCAATGGACTATCCTCTCTCTAGATTTTTCTTTTTTCTTTCTAATTTTTTGAGTTACGGTTTCGGAAATCGATCTGGAATCTGTGATGTGGCTACTTAACCCCCCATCCATCCCTCTATATCCCTGGGCCATAATGTGCCTGACTTTCCCATACCCCTGGTCGATTCTGTGGTCGCTCTTCCCACTCTTGTTTATCCCGACGCTCTGGTGGGTCCCCTCTTTTCTTTTTTCTTTGATTTTGTTTTGGTTTTTTTTTTGTGGTGCCTCAAATTTTGATTTATCTGGTGGATGCGCCTCCTCTGCTGTGTGTCCTCCTATATTTAGACCCTGGTTCGGTGTTCACACCTTCTGGCCAACAGCCACTAACTGGCCAACAGGCGAACAGACAGCGACAAATTTGTTACAAGTCTCGAGGGAGGGAGGGGGTATGGGGAGGGGTGGTGGAAAAGATGAGTCTCCTTATGGCCAGGATGCTGGCCACTTGTCCTGGCCATTGTTTAACAAGAAAAGGCAATAATTGTAGCTGCACCTAACAGAAAAAGGCTGGAGGAGGAATAACTATTTATAAATATGTTTAAACTAGGGATCAAAATGCAAGTACAAATTTTAGATTTATAACTTTGAATAATTATTTATTAATAATTATTGCAATTTTGAATTTTTTTTAAGACATTTATTTAATTTTATATTTATTCATTTCATTTCATTTTTTTATTTTTCATTTATTTAATATTTAGTAACTAAATAATAAAATTTGTCCAAGATTAAAAATTTTATACCATTAATTTAATATTTTTGGTGACCTTTAAAAGTTAATAAAGAAAATCTAAATATTTTTTTTAAGGCATTAGAATATATTTTAAGGCATTATAATTTAAAATAATTTTCCAATATTAATTTTGAGATTTTTATAAGCAATTTCCATATTACTTTTATTCTTGGAATATATTTTATAAATATAATTTTGGAATTTTATTGATCATTTTCCTACCTTTTAATGTTCTTATCTATGACAGGAATTCAGGATTTAAATATACCCATTTAATAGATATTTTAAGATGTTAAGCCCCCTTATTCGACCAAAGAGTGTCCTTCGATTTTGTGTGGCTTTACCCTGAATCCTTGATCCTTGGGGTGTTTCCCAATTCCCAACCCAATTCCAATCCCAATTTCGAATCCTTTACGCTCCATATGCCACGTGCAGGCGCACAAAAGTCGTTTTAAAATTTAAGAAAAGAAAGCAAGTCAAATTCCTGGTATAAAATTCATTGAAAAATTTTATGCAACATAAATTTTGCGTGCAGGATTTGCCCAAAAAAATAAAGTAGAGCCAAGGCAGCGGAGGGTTGAGGCTGAGGCTGAGGAAAACTCAATCACATGCAAGTGGACTGCGCTGTGTGTGTGTGTGTGTCTGGTTGCGTATCATTTCAATTTTAAAACCAAACGAGCGCCGACCCCGTGACCCTTCCACCACCCACAAAAAAAGAAAGAAAAAACAACACAGAAAAAACCACAAGTACCAGAAATTTTGGAAATTATTCTTATGGTAGAATAATTTGTATACTCTTTCGGGAAGGAATTTATAAAATAAATACAAATAAATTTATTTTTCAGTAATTATCTGATTATTATAAATTACTACAAAATTGTATTCAGTTATTAAATATCAGGCAACTCTTTTGAAATTAAATAAAAACAGACAGCAAAGTGTGCCAGCTGTATAATAGATATTAATGAATACTTAAAAAATGTCTTAAACCTGAAAAATATATTAAAAAGTATTTAAAAGATTTTTTTTTAATCCTTTAAAGCCTCACAAAATTAATTAATATATATTTTTTTGCTTGACAAACCTCACCTAAGAAACGGAAAACCCTTCGCTAAGGAAGAGTGCCGCGAAACTAACCCCCGTGTAACCTTACAAGGAGCTAAAGGAGGCACACGCACACAAACACATACCCACCGAAGGACGACAAAACGGGACACTCGCCGGGTTGTCCGTTTTTTGGTTTTTCGGTCGTTTGTCGGTTTTTATGGCTTTTTGATTTGCCATTTCTGGTAGCAAATGATCAAAAATTGAATGAAATTGTTATTTTCAAGTGGAACATGTCCCTTTTCCGAAGGAGCAACTTGCCCAAAAATAAAAAAAAAGATTGAGGGCTTCGACATGGCCGCTTTGTTGCGGGTTGTTAGCCCTAATAAGAGACCTGCTCACTCCTTATTTTTATATCCTTGTATATATATGTATATGTATGTATGTTTGTATATATTTATATCTATATATATATCCACAAGGAGTCTGCCTTGCTGGCATTTAAATCTTCATTTCCATATCCATAGTCGTTTCATTTGAAAATTGAAAAATTTCCAAGCGATAAAATTTTATCCAAGGACTCGCCCGAATTGTCACATGTGATAGAGAAGGAGAGAGAGGATGTCAGAGGAGGCCAGGTGCCGTGTCGTAGTCCTGCGCTCTCCTTTGGACCGAAAACAATTAAAATATTTGCTTAAATTACATTTTTGGCGTCTAGGGAAAGGGGTTAAGGACGGGACATTATTACACCCACAGTCGTCTTCGTTGTCGTCGTTGTCTGTCCCAAGAATTCGCCCCACAATATTAATTATGAATTTATGATCCAATATTTATTAGCAATAAAGCCCAGCAGGCGCGCTCAAGAAAATCCCAGATAAAGAAAATCAACCCCTCACCGGATGTGTGTGTGTGCGTGTGTGACCACCACTGCTTAACCCACTGAGGCGTCGCTAATGAACTTTTGTCATCACATGGCCAACATGTGGGTTAATTCGCCTCAGTGGCCAAAGTGCTCGCCGGGCTCTCGAAACTAATGAAAATCAATTGGGAGTCTCTGCCTCCATGGGGGGGGGGGGGGGCCCCCCGAA
>VNJN01003219.1:0-227053 GCA_008042485.1 Drosophila mayri | reverse complement strand
TCCCTCGAATTGAACTTGGGTATGAGTTAAATATTTGCTAAAAATTAATAAATAAATTACCCACATTTTTTAAAATATAATTGTGAGTGAAATCAAATCAAATAAAATAGTTTTAATATCAAAAGGGGAGTACTTTTAAACTTTTAAACTTTAAAACTATTTTATTTCATTTTTTTTAGGATTTGAAGTCTGTAAAAGTATTTATGTAATGCCTATATTTATTACTATTTTTGTTTATACATTTTTAATAAATATTATATGTTAATAACCATTTATTGTTATTCAAAAAATAAATTTGTATGCCTTTAAGTAATTTTAAATAAAACCAAAACGGCCTGAAATTAAATATTACTCAAATAAAGTCTTTTAGCGGCGATTAAATGTATTATTATTTAAAATTTTATTTAATTTGTATTTATTATTTAACAATGTTTAATAGTAAATATGGGTTTATATATCAAATATTTTTTAATTCAATTTCTTTCTCCTAAAAATATATCTCTTCTTAAACCAAAAATCTTTGAAAAATATTTTCAATTATTTTGAAGTATAAAAGTCCCATCCTAAATTTATTCTAATAATTTTTAAATTATCGACCGCTCATTTCAAAAGGTCAAAAAAGGTCAATCAGAGCAAACTTTTAATTGCCGCACGAGTGCTGGACTTTTATTTAATTTTTATTTATTTTTTGATTCCTTTATGGCATTCCGTCATTCCATCAGTTGGTCAGTTTGTTCATCAGTCATTCGGTTTGGTTTTGGGCCGGTCTTGTTTGGCCATGTTTTATGTGTTTCGTTTCCATTGAAAACCCCAAAAGAGCCGAAAAAAAAACAAACCAAAAACCGAGAAAGAAAACGAGCAGCCACAAAAATTATTTGTAAACGGCGGCTGTGACAATTTTTTTTCAGCTTCTTTTTTTTTTGAATTTCCGTGGTAGTCGCCACTAAAAACAAAAAACACAAGCCGGTGAACAAAAATTAATTGGAAATTTTTATGTCTCAAACATGTTGTAAGCCAGCGACAGCGGCAAGTTCGAGGTTAATTGTTTGATTTTCTAACAAAAAATATATAAATAATTTTTAAGGCCAATCTCGGGAGAGCTACTACCTGGCCACAGGAAATGTTTGAGTTGTTTTTGTTTTTCTGTTTCGGTTTCTGTTACAAATTTTTTCCTGCTGCTCGCGTTTCCGGAGAGTGTGAACAACAAACGGCAGAAATTTATGGTCGAAAAATAAAAACAATAAAAAATAATAAAGAACGGCAAAGCATAAGCAAAAGCCAAAGAGGTTTGAACTTCTTCTTTTGGGGAATTTTGCATAAAATAATTATGTCCTTGCAAGCATTAAAATAATGAACAAAAAAAGAGGTTAATTGATGAGCTACTTGGCTGATTTTTTTTTGGCTTGAACGTGCTTTTAATGATTTACCAAGATTAAGCCACGCTTTTGATAGAAATATAAATTAAGTTTCTTAAAAAATCATGGCTTGCATTTAATTTCCTATATTTAATTTCTTAAATAATCATGACAAGGTATTATATTTATTTTTGCAATTAATTTCTTACAAAATCTTACAAAAGCTTTTTGTTTCCAATTCACCTGACAACCCTCACCTAAATGTTTATAATTAATTAAATATCGATATTATGCATTTCCAGCTTTTCCAAACGATTGCCAATCGATAGCCCTCAAAACTTCGGCTGTCAATCCCCAATCAATCGAAGGCTTAAGCCAAATAGAACTCAAACGGCTTCGGCACCGACAAGTGTCCCAGTTTCAATCGCGAGTGAGTTGTTTTTGTGTCGACAAAAAACTGAATTAAACTCTTAAAACAAACAAACAAAAGTGTCATTTGAATGGTGAGTGTGTGCTGGCAGATTCGCCATTGAAATCCGATATCCATAAAGCCACAGATTCCATGGAAGTCTGTCGCCCAGGGCAATCGATGGGGATTAATTGTTCAATTGGTTAATTGAAAAAAATATAACACTTAATCGTAAGAATGAGTAGGCGCCAGTTCTGGCCACGTGCTTAAATCCTGGCTCAGTGTTAGGGAAAGGGGCATGCTGGGGGGGGGCAGGGAACAGAGGCAACGACGAGGTGGCGTCTACGATTTCCTGTGCCCATAAAACCTATAAAAAAAAGAACAAAAAACAGGCGACGAATACTCGATAGTTGAACCAGGCGCTGATCAAACAATTCCAGCTACTTAGCATAATGCCAAAAAGGAGCTACTATATATTTTCAAGGGTATATTGATTCGCAGTGATTGAAATGTAAATCTTAATCTAAAGTCAGGCTAATAAATTCCCTTCAATATCAAATTACCAGCATAAATATATTTCTAAAATGTTTATTATTTCCTTTTTTATTTATTTACAAATATTCCTTTCCTTGCAGATCGTCTGAGGGTTCGTTTTTGGTATATATTTTTCCCAGCCCAAATGTGATAAGAAAAAACACCGTAAGAAAACCTATCTCCTTGGACTTGGGGTAAGTGGATGACCTTAAAACTTGATGCGTAGGGCATTTAGATTCTCCTCTCTTTTTGTGAATGACTATACCAGGAGTTGGGTTTTCTGTGTGTGTGTGTTTGTTGTTTCGGTTTCGGATTGTTTATTTAACTTGCTGCTCTTCCGGCTGCTGGCCACTGGCTCCACCGACTTGCCACTATTCTGCCTTTATGGTTATGGTCCACAGTAGTGGTGCGAGGAGCCACAGTAGCAATGAATTTGCATGTAGTACATGAAAACCGTGATCTCCAATTTGTTGTTGTTTTGCAGGGAGGATCGGTAGGATCGCAGATCGGTGTTGGGGTTGGAGAGTTGGGAGCTTGGAAGTTTGGGGTTCGGATTGTGGCCTGGCGTTGCCTCGAATTGGTTACAGGGCCATCGTACTTGGCATACAAAAAACAAAAAACAAAAAAAAAAGTTTTGTAACATTATTTTAAGGTGCCGGCTTTGCGACTGCATTTGTTGACTCGCTTGCATGCTTTGGGTGCTTTGATGCTTCCTTGCTTACTGGTTTCCCCCTCTAACCCTGGCTTCCCTCTGCGCTACTGACTTGGCTTTCTGCACTGAAAGAACATATACCCATGGAAAATATAAATAAATATTCAAGTGACTTTTTTGCAACTTCGCATTGAGTTTGATCCCTAGAAAAATATACATTTTTGGGCTTATCTTTTCCCTTATTTTTCTATATATTCCCTAAACTGGCTCTAAACTTTCTTTCAGTGTTGTTTTTTTTTTTGTTGGTTCTGACTCCTTGCAAGTTGTCAAGCTTGCCATGGCAAATTTGCGATCAAGCGACAACAACAGTGACAACAAGAGCCCCGGTGACGGCATGCCCGATCGTCCCCAATGTCTCGAAGACCCGATGTCCCGCTGTCCTGTCTTAACCCCCCGGCAACCCTAACCACCAGTCTCTTAACACCCTGTAGCCAAAGGCCTGCAGTCTTAACCCCCCCTCTGTGAGCCACTTGCATATGCAGCAGTGTGATCAGTGAGGCAGGCTTCTTGGGTTTCAGTTTCAGCGCTGTACATCACGTTGCCTTGTTCGGGCTCGAGGCTCCTTCAGGCTACAGGCTGCAGGCTACAGGCTCCCTCCTTCCATTTCTCTCCCCCCACCCAACCCTTAACCCCCCTTCTGCCATTTTGGCCTGAACTTTATTGACCATATTGATTGCTGCTGTATTGATTGCTTGTTGCTGATAACCAAAAACCAAAAGGCCAGCTTTGGGGCTCTGCCTAGGTTTATGCCAGCTTTAAAATAAAAAAAAAAATATTCAAATAAGGCTGCTTAATTTAAATATGCTTCAAGCTTAAATAAAACTATATAAAAAGTTGGAAACTTGAGTTAACTTCTTGCCGCATAAACATATAGGAGGACCCTGCCTAGCGCTGGCTACCGACCTGGCTCAAAGTCAGCGGGCGGTGTCGAGTCTTGGGAACTGCTTGGGGGAATCTTCATCTCCGGCACGTTGCATATTCATAATTTCCAGTTTTGGTGCCAGGATTTATCAATTGCACATCTCAGTCATGAAAAGGTATAAACATTTCAAAATGCCGGGCGCGGGTCAATAATTTGACATGAACGAAACAATATGCAGACACGTTCACAAAAAAAAAAAACAAAAAAAAAAAAACTAAGAAAAATAACGAGAAAAAAAAACCATAAATAAATAAAGCAGAGAAAAGAGTAGTGGCCAAGTCGGGTATATATATAGTTTGCTATATGTTTGTGTGTTTTTGCAGTTCATTGATGATGTGTGAATAATTGAAAGCGGCAGCAGGTTGCAGTTTTTCATCCTTTTTTTTTTGCTTTATTTAGATACAAAAATATATACATATATATCTTTACATATATATATATAAATCTACTTTTTTTGTTATATTTCCTTCTGTTTAGGAGCTTTCAACTTTCAAGCCTAGTGGCTGAGTTGTCTGCCAACAACAGGCTAGCAAACACTTAATAAAAAAAGCCCCTTGAGATCAACGCTGGCAGGGACTACTGCCCCCTGGCTTTGACTATCACCCAGGAAGAGGAACAGGCCCTTGTCCACTACACTACAAAAATAAATCGCTTTTTTTATAAACATTTATAAAAATATAAACAACATTTCGCTTATAAATGTACAAATCCTAAATTTTCTGCCTGTGCACCCATTGAATTCTTCTGCGGTGTTAAAGACTCGAAGAAAAAGATACGTAGACTCAGTGAAGACGCCCACACAGACACACACACACAAGTTGGCCGAGAGTGTGCACACACACGCCCACCATAAAATCTGCTAAATCAGAAATCTAGCAAATGCATTTCAGGGCTTTCTCTTGGGCTCTAAAAAAAATGAAAAAAAAAATTTTGTGCTGTAATTAATTTATTGCTGAAATTGTCGCCCGGACTTTTGCGTTGTGTCAAAACTATTTTTAATTGGTGTCGCATGTAGCTAGTCGCCAGTCGCCCGTCTCCAGTTAAGTCAAAGATCTTTTGCCAGATTCTAGAGAAGATCGTAAACCAGGCAAAGATCAAAGCGCAAAAGAATTCACTTTCTATTTTCTGCGATTTAATTGATATTTCGCGGCGTTGTGCCTGTTGCCCTCCCCCCCTACTCTGCCGCAGGCTCCATCACTTCCTTGCCGTTCGGCCCACGGCTGGCCACGTGACTAATGTCCTGCTCAATAGACACTAAAGATGCATTACCCCATGGTGGGGGTATAGGCACTAAGAGAAATGTATTAGAAATACAAAAAATATGCCTAATATCAAGTTTTTAAAGCGGTTTTTTAAATTCAATATTCTTAAAATTACTTGAAAGATGCCCTTTTTAGGTAAGAATAATTGATTTTTATCGATATACATTTTTAGAAAAATCTAACCTTAAATAATTATAAACTCAGGCAAAAAATCATATATTTTGATAAGAAAATAAAAAAGTTGATAAATGTAAAATATAATAATTAAAATATTTACAAAATTTGAATATTTTTTGACCATTTTAATAATAACTCCAATTAAATTTTTGAAAAATTAGTTCAATAAATTAAAAAAAAAATGTTTAAAAATATTACTGATAAAAAATTAAGATTTCAATGGCAAATCTGAAACTTCTGATCACTTTAGACAGTTATAAGCTTTTTGGCCTCCAATAATTCCATTCCAATGTCCTAAAATCGATCTAATTTTTAATTCGTTTCAATTTTCTCTCAGTGTATCAAGTTGAAGCGATGCAAACTGAGACGAGACGCGTCGCCTTGCGAGTTCTGCGTTCACAATTGCATTTTAATGCAAATTTGGTGTCAACGCAATATCGACCATGACAGACGCAATTCTTCGCTCCTCTAGTCTTCCAGTCTCCCGGTCTCCCAGTCTCTGGATCTCCCCGAGTCTTCCAGACTCCCGGCCCAGTATCTTTCTCCACGCTCACGCACTTCTTACGGCCCCACTCTCTCTTTCTCTCTCTCTCTCTCTCTGTTGCGCTTTTGCTCTGCCTCGCTTACCTTTGGGGCACACAGCTGGGGTCAAAATAATAGCAGCTAATTTATTTTAATATTCATCTCTTGTATGTTTAAATTTAGTCAAAGCTTTGGCATATTTTTAAACTTTATTTTGGGTTTGAACAAATAATACAAAAAATTAAAATCTGTTTCTAATATGTAAATATTACTTACTAACCTTAATTTAATTTTTTTTTTAATTTTTCTAGTCCATAAAATAAAATAAGGTTTAATTTTTATTAAAATTGCCTTGGAACTAGCCTCATAAGCACTCAAAAACAAACCTCAAAGTGAGATAAATAAATAACCAAGCAGATAAACACAAAAAATACTTAATATAAAACCGATATTAACCCCTTGACCGCAACTGTGCATGTGTGGCACTGTGCAAGTGGCGGCTGCTGGGTGTTAAAGTGACTGATTAAGTTTGTGTAGCCGTTGTTGTTGGCTGCCTTTTGACGCTAAACGAATTATACGCTTACGTAGGTGGCAGACACTCGCAGAAATCGGGGGGCAGATCTCTGCCAAGGGGGGGGGGGGGGGGGGGGTAGAAGGTACTCGAACACACGACAAATGAATTGAGACGCGCGCCGCGAAAAGTTATAAATATTGTCCCCTCGCCCTGAAAGAGGGATCCGAAAGTAAAGTACAAAAGTACGGCGAGATCCTTGTGTGGGCGAGCCAAAGAAAAAATCTGCAGGAGCAGCAAAATCAGGGGGCAGTAATGGGCTAAATATTGGAGGAGGAGACAGGAAATTGGCTGAAGGGTATTATGATTTACAGGCAAAACTGAGAATAAACAGGGGGAAGGTACCTGAATCTTTGGTGTTGATTTGGCTCAAGGAATATATAATATATTTATTGATTTTTTAAGAAAATATTACCCACAAAAATGCTGTGTAAATTTTATTACATTTTCAATTAAGATTTGCTACTACTTTCTCTTCTTTGTTCTTCTTGCTTTTCTATAATATTTCCCAATTCCTTTCCAATTTCCCAAAAAGAAAAGAAAAATCCATGACATCTAATAATAATAAAATCGTAAAGATATATAGTGATATATATATCTAACCCCTCATAAAAGTTTCCCACGGATTTACGAGTCTCAAGTAGAGTTTTTATGGCGCCGCGGCTACTGTCTGAGGATCAATGATACCCTTCCCTCCTCCTCCAATTTCTCATTTTCCCATTCTGTCTCACCGTCTGGAGGTATCAATATATATACTGAGTACTCGCAATTGAAACCTCTCTCCTCATCAAACAAGATCGTTTTATGGCAATCGTAAAGCCGTTTGCTGATCAGGTTTCGGAATCGAGTTTACTCTACCTGACGCCCATTGAGACCTGCCGCCCATTGATTTTTATCGTTAGAATATCGGTGAAAGTTTTATGGCTTGTTACGCTCGTAGCTGACTGACTGATCCAAGGGGTTAGCCATAAACTCTATCCTAGATGTTATCTAATGCTATATCTGGCCAAGGTCAAGCTACTGGAAGTCGTTATGGGTTTCATTTATGGAGTTTATATAGCCATAGGAGAGAGTTACTTTTTGTCTTATGATATTTATATTATTTTATTGTTATTTTTTTTTAGATATTTTATATATTTATTATTTATTTGAATTGTGATTTATTTGAAGAGTTTAGTGATCATTGTCTTTCCTAAATAAATCCTATAAAATATCAAAGTCATATTTTTATTCTACAACTAAAGCCTTTCCCTGGATTTTCCTTTAAATTTCCCACCCCCAAATCCCTGCTATAACTCGGCCCTATTGTTATTCTCACCGGAAAGCTGCTTTCAATATCTTGGCCATATTAGCTTGGACCCGTCATTTCCGATGGTTCCCTCGCCTTTTTATTGCTTCCTGTCGCGCTTTTCCCAGCTTCCTGCGATTTTTCCACTCCCCCAATCCAGTTTCCCTTGCCTTTTCCTTTTGATTTTATTCAGTTTTTTTTTTTCAGTCCTTTCTTGAATCTTGAATCGCATTTCAAAAGGCAACTTAATCGAGCAAAATAAACCGTTTTCATATGCTCGAATTGAGGCAAACACGTCGCATTACACAGAGGCGGCGGAGGCTTGTTGTCATTCGGTTCGGTTTTTGGTTTGGTTTTCGGTTCTTTGGGGAATTTACAAACAGCAAACCTCTCCCCCAGAATTGCTTTTTTGCACGGATTTTCTTGTTCACTTCACGCGGCGTTCGAAATGCGCGAAATCCTCAGGTTCTTCCTATTTTTTTCTTTTTTTTCTGCAGGCTTTTGTCAAAGGATTATCACTTCCTTTCAAAGGGATATACATACATATATTCTAAGAGGGAGAGAGTGCAGCTTCGCTGGTGCTAATGAGCTGTGCCCGTAACCGACTCTCTTGGCACTCGCAAAAAAATAAATATATTTAGCATAGATTTTTTAAGGAATTTTTTAGCATCAAAATAAATAAAATAATATTTATAATAAATTCAATAAAATATAAATAGAAACAAGAGAGCTTTAAAGATATTTTAAAAGGTTTTACTCAGCTCTTTTTCTCAATTGATTGAAAATATGAAAGATTATGTTAAAATTAAATTTATTTTGGGTATCGCATACAAGTTTTAAGTAGCATTAAAATATATATTAAATTTTTTAATAATTCAAAATGCAAAATAAAATATTAATGAAAATTGTTTTTAAATTTAGTTTTTTTATATTTTATAGTATATAATTTATAGTTTTTTTCTGCGTTTTAAATTGTTAGAATTACTCAAATATTAACAAATTTATAGGTTTTTTATCGAGGGTACTTTTTTTAATTAAACATTTTAATACATTTATTCTGAGGCCTCTAATTTTTCCCAGTGCTACTTTTCTCAGTACATGTGGCCGAGAGATGCTTTTTGGATTGACAGTGTGCAATATGCGTTGATTTTTTATGGCCTTCAATTCGCCGTGCCGAACTCCTCCGTTGGAGTCTTCCACGGAGTTGGAGTCGGTGCTCTGCCGATCTCAAAATGCAGATAATAATTATTTCAATATGTGTGACTGACTTACTCGAATGACTGACTGACGGACTGAGGGACGGACTGAGATCGGGCAGGGCAATGCCAATGCCAAAGCTAAAGGCAAAGCCAAAGCGTCGTCATCGTCATGATCTTCATTATCATTATGCGAATGGATCAAAACCGCGACGCCGCCAAACAACATTTCAGTTTCAGTTCAGTCTCGAATGCTTATTTATTTATTTATTTATTTGGTGTGTTCTGTTTTTGGTTTCTTTTTTTTAAGATTATTTTTACGAACTCTGAAGGAGTATGGCGATTTTAAGAAACGACTTGACTTGATCAATGGAAGAAAGTTGGAATAAGATCAAGTTGAACAAAAGAGAATAGCTATTTAATTTTTTGTAATAAAAATACAATAAGCTTAAATCGATTTCTTATTAAAATTTCATAGACACTTAAGAAGAAATAAATAATAAATTATAAAAGAGTAAATAAAATATAGAAAACCTAAATAGATCAAAGAAAAAAAAACATAAATTAACATAAAAGAAATATTTTTATAATAGAATTGAATATTTTAAATATTTCTTGAGCATTTCCAGTGAAAAGAAATTATTTTGAAACACAAAATTAAATACTTTAAATATTTATAGAGCACTTTCCACATCGATCTTAACTTTTCCCTCTGTGTTTTTGTTTTGTTTTTTTTTTGTTTTTGCATGTGCTCTGCCTGTTGTTGCTGTTGTTTTTGTTTTTCACTTAATCACTTGCTTCAGCTGTTTTTGTATTCCTTAAGTTGAAAATTGAATTTCTAAGAATTACAAAACAGCGGCAAGAGCAGCCCCACAAAGTGCCGTTGGCATGTCAGCCGGGAAAACAAGGGACTCACTCGCATATATGATATGTATGTATATATTCCCATTTGATCTGGTATACTTTATCCCCATATCTGGCTTCGTTTCATTGCATTGCATTAATTTTGCCAATTAAAAAGTAAATAGAGCCTGCATCCTTTTTCGCCTGTCTTTTTTGGGGGGCGGCGGCGGCGCGCAAAAGTTTTCAATACAATTTAATTCAATCTGCACACATCTGGTCGAGGGGTTGAGGGGGGATATAAGGATGAGGAGACGGATGTGGATGTGGATGTGGATGTGCCCTGGGGGTATCGCCACGCCCCAGCCGCCCCCTCCGAATAAATTCTGGAATTATTGCCCCAAGTGCCTCGGCACAATTCAATCAGTTTTCCGGGGAAGCCGCATCATCTTTTAGCAGATGGAGAGAGATATGAAGAGATGAGATATAGGAAGATGGTATATAGGGCTGATTATGAAGACAGGGATATAGAGAGTTGGAGTGGAAAATGGCCATGGTAACCGCAATAAACCGAAGGCCAGACTACAGGTGCCCTTTCCACCTTGATGCAGGCAATCATTTGGGTTTTATTTTCAGAAAAAGGGATGCCGCCAATAATGTTGAGCATGAAGAGTATTATATAGTATAATATATTGTTTAAATATAATAAATAAAATTTTTATAAAATAATATTCATACTTAATACATTTATATTCATTTAAAAACATTCAAAAGTCAACTGCTAGCTAGATTTCCTTTTTAAATCTTTATTTTCATAAATTTTAAACTCGTTTTAAAGCAAAAAAAAAAATATTTTTAAAAATATATCTAGCTGTATGATTTTTATATTTAACTTTTCCTCAAGTTGTTTTATTTTATTTAAAAAGAGTTTCCTTTTTTTAGGATATATTTAAACAAATATTTTTTAAAAATATTAAAATTTTTATTCAAGTCTAAATTAGGCTTTTCTTTGACAAGTTCAATGAACACTCATGCTTTCTTTTCATTTTATTCTACTTGAGTTAAATTTTTTTTTAGAGGGGGCGTTTGGTTCTTAGACTCCCCACTTTTCTGTGGGGCATCCAAAAAAAAAAAAAGGGGGGCAATCTTCTGGGGCAACCAGTCGCAACCGTTTTGTGGCGCAATTGTCTCAACCGTCGACGCGTCGCCTGCGTATCGCATATCGCACCTGATGGGCTGGTCCGAGGCAGGGCTAAAACAGCTAAGAGCCAACAGCCAAGCCAGTCAAGACCGCCCCACCCTTGGCCCCAACTCCGAGTGGCAGCAGGCAGCCAGCCATTCGTATAATTGTCGATGCGTTAAGGTAATTGTACACCGAGCCAAGAGCTTGGCGGCTCAGGCGGAGATCTGGCCAAAAGCAGAGCGGAGCAAGGCCGATCCAAAGGCGGCACTGAGACAATGAAAATGTGCTTTGCCTTAATTTTTAATTTTGTTAAATTTATCTTTGTCTTTTTAGAGGTTTTTTTTTTGTATATTTTCTTATTTCCTTTCAATAAACAATGTAAATAAGTTTAAAAGCCTAAAAACGGATTAATCAAAAGAAAATCCTAAAAAAAAATATATATAAAATTTAACTAAAAAATATACTATAAAATTCTTCTAAAAATTATATTTCAAATTTTCTTAAAAACTAGTTTTAGTTGTAATTTTAAAATATAAATCTTTCCCTATCATTCCAAGTATAAATAAAGCTTTCAAAACCCAGAGTTTTCAGGGTATTTCCTTTCAGTGCACATATGTATCTTTATCTGGAACTATGCCGGCTATACATATATAGGGGGGCGGGGTCTGTGTATCTCTCGGATAGATAGCTGCCTTCTGTTCAATGCCATCGTCGTCGATTCACTCAGTCGTTGCCAAGTTTGCGTTTGTCGTCGTTTGCCATATTGATGGCACGCTCCGTCGCCTGTCGCCCGGCTTTTCCTCGACTTTCCTTCAATTTCCCATTTAACCATTTCCCTAACCCCCACACCATCCCACCCTGTCTGGCAAAGGGCATTTAAAATTTTAGTTTCTGCTGACAACTAGCATTTAGCATTTCGCCAGAGAGACAGACATTGGGGTCTTGGTTTGGTTTTCGGTGTTTGGTTTTGGTCTGATTTGCTAGATTTGATTTCAGGAAATCCATCTCCAGCCACCTGCCTGAATGCACTCGCATATATACATATATATATATATATATATATATATATATATATATATATCTATATTTGTATGTGTTTGTATAAACACAATCTCGGTTTTGGATTCCGATTTTGCCTCGGCTTTAGCCTTTTGTCTCCACCATTGTCTCTGTGTGGGGCCGCCTTTTGTTGCAATTGAAAAATTATAGCAATTAAATGCAATCCCCGAGACGAGTCTGATTTGACCAAGGTCCAGATTGGCTTCGGCTTGGATCCACCTGCCTGTCTCTTGTTGTTGCGAAAACTCTGGGGTTTTTCCTCTCTCTAAATACCCGACACTCGATAGGTTTTCCAGTAGCTTTTCAGTTGGTTTCCCATGGAGCAAAAAATTTCCATTAATCAGTGATATACAAAAGGGGAGCTGGGTTTCTATTGATTACTTTGTTTGCTTAAAAGAGGGAATGTTTAGTTTTTTAAGGGGGTTTCTATAGCAGTTTCCAATGGTCTTGAGTCTTACAAAATTAATTTTTTTTATAAACCCAAGTTCTTGGCCAGAAACAATTTTAAAACTTTTTTTGGAAGCATAAATCTCTTAAGATATTTTTCCGTTTGTTTAAAAATTTGTGTCATATATTTAAAACCTTTGTAATAAACTTTTTTTTGTTTTTTTTTTTATGGGCCCAGTTTTTTTGCTATAAACGTTTCAAAATATATTTTTCTTTCTCATATAAACCCAAATTCCCTGAACATTTTTGATCAGCTTCTTTCGAGAATTATTCAGAGGCATGTTTCCAGGAGTTACCGACACACATACTATAGACACTACTGGTCAAAATAATAAGTACACGAGGTGAAGGTTTAAAAAAAGCAAAGTTATGAACGCCAATATTTAGAAAATAAGAACTTGGCCAAGTCGTTTCTTCTGTTTCTACTGATCAAGAATTTATATGGTTTATGGGGTCGAAAATATTTCGTTTACAGGTAAAACATATTTGAAAACATATTTTAAAAGGGTGGTAAGATCGAAAACGCCATCAGCGGCCGCAGTTTGAACTACAGCTGGTGGGCGAGGGGAATGTTTTTTTTTTAAACCCTCAAGTCGGGTACTTATTATGTTGACCAGTATTGTATATAGCACATATCACATATGTACATATATCACGCTATATCCGAGCCTTCGTTTTGTATCATTTTTATATGCAGTCATCAACAGCTCATATATATTTTTATTGCCCCGGCGCGAACAGCGATATGCATCTTGAGGCCTCACCGAAAACAAGAAAAAGATGCGATGCGATGTGATGCGATCCCAAGACCAATCCCAATCCCAATCCCGAACCAAACCAAACCAAGCCGAACCGAATGATGATGATGATGATGACTATTTCTGCGTACAGATTTCCAATAAAAATTTTGTTTGAGCCCGACTCTCTCTCCGTATTTCATCTGGATGTGAGCGAGATTTACACGCAGATACAGATACGAAATAACAGCAGCAGCAGCAGCAGCAACAATAAGGCCACCTTAGTCACTCTTTTGGGGTGTAAAGATTTATTTCTTTATTTTGGCTTAGTCTCTCCGTCTCGGTCTCTGTTTTATTACCAGGAAATTTGTATTTAATACGTTTTTTCCGCGTTCTGTTTTTTTTTTTTTTCGGGTGCGACAATGTTGGCCTTTTGACAGCCGAGTTTTACCCACTAACCGTTGGTTCTACCTTCGACTAACCGCCGGTTATCTCAGCCTAACCATCGCAACACGAGTCTAGCGTTTAGGGGAATGGGAATGGTAATGGGTTAATGGTAATGGGTGTGATCTAGTTTGGCCAAGTTGGTAGCCGATTTTCAATGGAAGCCACACACAATCAATCGCTTCGCGGAAGTCAGCCTATATAAGTCTCGATTTCTGGGTATTATTATTTTTTGTTTTTTTGAAGGGGATATCGAGGCAGCAGGTTAAGCGGAAATTATGAATATATACAAAATCTAAAAAATATAAAGAAAGAAAGGGGTTTTTAAATAAAAATAAAATTCTTATTTAAAAATTGGTCTTAGAAAATGACTAACTTTTTCCAAAAGTTCCTCAAACTGGACATAACTTTGGATCAGATAAAATCAATAAAAGAAAAAATATATATTGAAATATATACAAAATATTCACATTTAATTAGTGCAGACCACCATTCCCTAGATTTCATGCAATTAAAAAAGACCAGCAGTTGAATTGGCGGGGGATATGGGATATGAAATTGTAACAGGCGGCGGGCAGGCCCATCGATCAGTTAATATTAATAAAATACTCAATAAATGCGCTCACAAAAACGTGTGCAGGCAATCGATCAATCAGCATTTGACAGGCCCGCCAAATCGAGTCCGAACTGGGATTGAAACTGGGACTTGGGCCCCGGAGGCACCAGAGTTGGCTGACAGCCAGTCTGCTACCAATCTCTGCGAGAGCAGGAGACTTCAAAACAATTACACAGCAACATTTCCCAGAGCGGCGGCATTCGAGTATATCTGCCACTGTCCTGGGCATGAGTCTCAGTATGAGTATGAGTCTGCGTTTGAATACGACTGTTGCTGTTGATTCAAGCGATTAATCGATAACAAATAAAAACATTTCGACAACTACTTCCAACGAACGCAAAACAGCAGTGCCAACTGCAGAACAAAACAGAGAAAAGGCTCAGAGGCAACAACGACATTTGGTTGCACTGAGAGAAACAAGGTGGAATTAAACAGAAAATAATGAATATTAATTATGGAATTATGACATTTCTATGTGTGGTCGTATTATATCTGAACTCATATAAATTTGAATATATATTGAATATTATTGAATAAAATCTTTAAATATTATTTCATAAAATAATAGCTTGCCATATTTCCTACTCAAATTCCTTAATTTTAATTTCAAGAATACTAAATTAATTTTTGAAATTAGTTTTTGTCCAGAATTCGTCTTTCCTGAATTTCTAAAAATTTATTTACATTTTATATAAATATTTGTTAAGATTTTCTTAAGAGTTACATAGTTAAAATTTTCCAAAATTCACAACATTTTCTTTTAAAAAATCTTGTAATTAATTATGCAGATTTATAAACCTAATAAAAGTCAAAAAGTCTAGAGTTCCCCTGCCTTAAAATTGTAATATATCCAATTTGCATCACTTAAACACTGCCAGTGTTTCTTTCAGTGTACCCCCAACCCCTCCACAATCCCCATTGGAGGCTGTCAACAACTCGACATTGTGTGTATGAGTGGCGTGGTACGCATAAATGCCATGGAAATTTTCTTTTTAATCAATTATGAGTATTAAGCCGAGGGGCTGCCTGTTGGGGATTTTCGGAGGGATCTCTTTGGGGTCGTGTGTATCTTGTATCTTGTAGTTTGTATCTGCGATCTGCCGAATGCGAAAGGGCGAGAGTGCGCAAGAGAGCGCGAGCGCGCGCGCGGCGTTTTCAAGATAAAAATCGCAAACATTCTTTATTGAATGCTGTGGATGCCAACGCCAGACGGGGATCTCTCTCCGTATGTGTGTGTGTGTGTAATCCCCAGTCCCAAGTAGCACTTCGAGTGGCACTCCAGCCTGAAGGAGGAGCAGGCCATCGCTGGAGGGGGAATAGATCTCCGCCGAAAGGGGGCTGGATTATTGGGAATTCTTGTGTCTTCAAGTAGCTCTCGAAGTTCACAAATGGAAAAATGTGTGTGGAGGAGAATCTAGCTAAAAAAATATAGAATATCCTTTGCTATATAATTATAAATTATTAAGTTTTGCATTTTAAAACTTAAATTAATTGAATTCTTTATTTTTTAATTTGAAAGAGAGAATGGTTTCCTTTGAGGTCCTTTTTGAAGCCTTGATAGCATACTTTCCAAGCGGTTCAAAATCTATAAGTAAATCCCTGAATCTATATTCCCTGCTCTTCCCAAGAAAGCGTATAAGCCACAAATCATAATCGGTGGCTGGTAGACAGTAGCTGCAAACGCTTCAAACGGTCGACAGTTTGTCTGTCAAATTGACATTACACGCTGCGGCGCGACTGCGACGCTGGCAGAGGGCAAGTCAAGTGTCGGCAGAGATGCCAACAAGTTGCATTTACATGAGTTGGTTACACTGAGGGAAATTATTTCTTTTTAAGAATTATTTGTAATTAATAAAAATTTAATAGGTGATTTTTTATCCTCTAAAGAAAAATTTGGATTTTTCACTAAAGATTTAAATTATTAAAAAAAAATTTCCATATCTTTCCCTGTTTACTTGGAGCCTTGCCTGGGTCTTGGACTTGACTGTGGACTTGGTCTTGGCCCAAGTCTGGGTCTGGGCTTTAGTCTGAGCCTTCTCCTTGGTCCGGGCGTAGGCCGCTTGACTGACTGACTGAGGGACTTGGCTGTTGGCTTCTGTTTGCGGCGCTGACTCAGCTGAATCTGCATCTGGATCCAAAGCAGATGGAGCTGCGAGCTGGGAGCTGGAAGCTGGGCCTGGAGCTGGAGCTGAACCTGAACCCCAGGCCGAGGCCGATGATTTTCCGCTTGGCTTGGCAGAGCCTGCCTGTTGGCAACCTGTTGGCAACTCATTAAATAATGCCGATGACTGGACAAATTTGTTTCTCTCTTTTTTTTTTTGCTTGAAACTCGAATGAAAAGTGATTAAACAAGCGCAGCGTAATCCTTGTTGGTGATGCGAATTCTCTCCTTCAGTGAAAGAGAGAGACAGAGAGTCAGCGGCAGAACGTTGGCGTTATAATTCAGAGCCACGGCCCACCTCCAATCCCGATCTCCTCCAGCTGACAGATTCTCCTCCGCCGTCTGGCTTCTGATTCCCTGGATTCCCTCCTCTTTCCCTGGTTTCCCTGTTTTGTGCCAAAGTGACACTTGTACAGATTTTCTTAATGCGCCAAAGTGCCACTTGTCGTCTGTTGACGCTGCTCCTCGTCCTCGTCTTGGTCCTCGTCCACGTCCACGTCCTCGTCCTCGTCCTCTATATATACACCAAAATCGAAGCCGTTTTGTACGTGTCTCGGCTGTGAAATTCTGTTAAATCAGCGACAATTCTCGCAAAACTTGTTCTAATTGCTGGCCAACGCACAATTTGTCACATGCCAAATTAATAAGCGACTTTGGCCAAGATTTGCATCTGATTTTTGGGGTCTACAGAGTCATCATCATTATCATGATTATCATCATTGGTTTTGGGTCCCTTGATTGAGTGGATGAGTTGTTATAATTTCCGCACGAATGTGTGGGCTTTCGAGTTGAAAGTAGTTTTTCAGGGACACTTGACACTTGAAATGTGTGAGGTCCTTTGTTCACAGCAGGAACTTTATAAGAAATATTAATAAATAATTTATATGAAATATATATATATATTTAACCCTTCCAAGTAAATCCCAAGAAGCTCCAGCCAAACTAGAGAATTACTCTTAATTGCCGCTAGTTGAATTGATTATTCCCATGGGTATTATCGGGGCTATTAAGGTATATGGTTTTCTACGAATCATTGTATTTTCCCCCAAATATTATAGCGATAAGATATTTAAATATATAATCTCTTATCATTATAATATGTTACCATTGGGAGCACTCAATATTTAATGCGATTTTTTTGAGTGATTGGAAAGTCAAGCTTTGCCTTATTTTATTTTCGAAATTTAAATATAAATATTTTGTATTTATTTGGTTTGTTTTGGATTATTTAAATACAAAGTTATAGTATTTATTTGGTTCGTTTTGGGTTATTTCTGTATATAAATAAAAAAAAACTCTTTATCAAAGTCTACTAAATTTTGTTTATAAATCCCAATAATGCTTTACGGTTTAGCTTTATGAG
This sequence comes from Drosophila mayri, assembly GCA_008042485.1. Taxonomy (NCBI): domain Eukaryota; kingdom Metazoa; phylum Arthropoda; class Insecta; order Diptera; family Drosophilidae; genus Drosophila; species Drosophila mayri. The sequence goes on along the minus strand of VNJN01003219.1, from coordinate 209,255 downwards.
AAATTTTTTAAACAGAATTTTTTATTTTCTTAACTTTTAAAAAATAGTTCTGCAAATTAAAGTTAATTCCAGATTTTCTACGTCTTTTTTTATAGCCAAAAAATCATTTTAAAATTAATAACAGCTACATTTAGCTTTTAATTTTCTAGTTACTTTTGATGAAAGTGTCCTAATTCAATTAATTTACTGCTTTAAACTAATTAATTTAAGATCATAAAGATTTGATTTAAAACTAAAATAATAAGTACTTTCTAGTCCTTTTCCCTTGGCCACTTGTTGCTGTTGTAATAATAGGCCCAAGCCTTGGGGCAGTCTTCTTGTTTTAGGTTTTTTCCCCTTTTTTTTCTTGTATCTGTATTTGTTATGTTTTTTTTATATCTAAAGCTGACTGGCTTCCCTCTCTGGTTGAGGCTGCCACTTAATTTATTTGTCACCGAACCGAAGCGCAAATGAAGTTCGAAAAAAGTGAACATGCAAAGGCAGAGCCGAGAAGAAGTCCACGGAATCGTTTGAAGGCAGCTGAGGAAATAATTACAAATTAAAATGAAACACGGAATGGGACAGACACACACACACACACATATGAGGAAGAAGTTTTTACCAAGTTTTACCAAGTTTATAAATAGCTGCGTTGACGACGACGACGGCTATGCCGCTGGCCACGCATGCGCAAAGATTTGTCATAATTGATAAACGACAACGGACACAGAGGAAAATTAAGAAAAAATATTAAACACACACACACACGCATACAAGTAAATACTTCTCCATTGGGAAAAATTAAAAAAAAAAAAAAAAAACTACAAGTTTTAAGGGGAGGACCCAGCGGCGATCTCAAGAACCTCCCAACCACTCTGATCACGCCTCGCCGAGCACACAAATCAAAGAACAGGGAGCCAGTGTTTAGATGGAAATCAGGGAAAGAAAACAAAGAGAATAGGAAGTTATTAAGAGCTCATTTAGTTTTTTAAAAATTAATAAAAGGAAAAGCTAAGTTTATTAATTGGTTTTCAAAGGAAAATTTTAAAAGGCAAGACCGGGTTCTGTGTCATTTAATAAATGAAAAAATGCAAGCTGAAAATACTTGTTGAAATTTTAGTAATTTAATATATATTTTTTTAAACTTTTTGAGAAAGCAAATTTTATTTATTTCTAATTACAACATTTTTTTCAGTACTTTTTTATAGATCTCTGTTGAACATAAAGTATTTCCACTCAAAACCTCTTGCAAATTAAAAGCTTTTATTAAAAGTATCTAAATTTTAATTATTATTTATTTCGCTATAAGACAATTTTATATAGCCTTTTTTGTATATGTCTAAAATATATTTTATATATATTTTGTATATATATTTTATATATGTTTCATATATTTTCCCCCCATTTAAACTCTCCCTTGGAACCTTTGCAAATTAATTGACTTTCAATCTGAGCATCCAGCAGATTCGCAGATAGCAGATATCCAGATACAGCAGCTGCCGCAAAATAACAAAAAAAAATATATCTGCAAATCTGTTAAAAGGCACAGGTGACGATGACAATGACAATGACAACTTCAGCAGTTCAGCCTTAACTGCAACCTTAACTCCGACTTCGAACGATGACGCCAAATTGGCAACGCGTTTCTGTTCGCTGGTCGTTGGCCAAGTTGGTATCTGGTGGTTGCTTCTTTTTTTTGTGGCTTGAACGTGAGAACCAATTGCTATGTATGGTCATTACAAGCCGACCAGTTAGAGCGAGAGGTAACCCATAAATATTTTAATGATGATTACATTTTAAAAACGAGCTCGGCGACGGCACAAAATCGAATGGGAAATCACAAAGACACACACACTCATGGCCCCCTGATCGGATCTGGATCCCTGGATACCCAGTGTGTGTGTGATGAGCTACTACTCCCAGGACTGGGCGACACTGACGACATTTTTCGAATCGCATTGACAGGCCACGGCTCTGAGGCTAAAAGCGATAATTATTGGCCTTAGCCGCAGCGTTGAGTGGAAGCTGAGCGAGAGCCTGTAGTAAAGTGTCGGTGATCGTGTTTCGCGGCAGCTGTTCTTTGGTATATAAATATATATATATATATATATATATCCCCCGCCCGAGAATGCCCCCCTCAAGTACCCCTAATGCCAATCGACGGCGTCTTGCCAATGTAATTTCAATAATTTTATCTGCTGCCGCTCGCGTCTGCCGTGATTCGATTGGCGAGCGGTGACAGATCAAAGACGTTAAGTACACACAGAAAAAATTTGGTAACTTAAAGGGAAATGATTAAATCAATAAATTTATAATGAATAAGGTTCATAAAAAAATAATAAACTAAAGAAATGCAAGCCAAACATTAATTAAATGTTGATTGAGTTTGATAATTGTGTTTTTAGAGTTGCAAAAAATGAAAAAAGTGTAGAAAATATCTGGAAAAAAAAGTCTGACAAAAATCTGGAAAAAAAAGTGCAGAAATCTAGTAAAATTATGCATCCGACTATGCAGATATCGGAGAGAAACTAATAAATGTATTTAAAGAGTGGAGTGGAGAAATACAACTTGAGAATTATAACAATAAAAAAAAACTTTAATACTTTGAGCAATATTTTAATGTTAAAAAAATTCTAGAAAAATCAGGCATCTAAATTTTCTTCTTATAATCTGTTATGAGTACTACCCCTTTTCTCTCTCTGTTCCTGGCGGCAAAAGATCACTGATCAGCCCAACCGATGGGTGGAGCTGCCCTGGCACGGCCTGCTCCAGATGTTTAGCCGCTAAGGAGAAGAAGAAGAAACGGCGATCCAGCGATCGCAATCAGTTCCAGGCTTCAACAAGCTCCAAGGGTTACGAGTTCCAAGCCTCCAGCTCCACGGTTCCGAGGTCCGAATCCCAGGACAGCCAAGCGATGTGCAATCATCAACTTCAGAGCGAGCGTCATCAGGGCCGAAAGCACTGCCAATTACTCGCCAGCATTGTTGACATGCCTTTTGCCATTTGCATCGTTTTGTGTATTTTGGATTTTGTGTTTATTTTGTATTTTGTATTTCTTATTGATTTGTTTAACTCTGCACAGTTTTTCCTCTTCTTATTATTTTTTTTTCAAGATCCAATCGATCTTGCTGCATTTTTCTCCCACGGAGCGTGTGAATGGCAAAGGGAGTTCAATGTTCGTGCTGCCGATTGGGATTAAAATATGTCAAAAATCTATTGAGGAGCGGCGGCATCGATTATCGATACAGGTCCCGTACCCCCACACCCGATTGCATTCCTGGGCCTGTGTTCTCTGTAGGTCAGTTATCGACCCAGTTTACGTGCCGGAATCAGACGGTGGATTCTTTTTGGGATCGGGCAAGGGTTCTTGTTTTTTGGTTATGAGTGAGTTGAAGGTTTCTATGTATTCATTTAAAATAATAATAAAAACATGGCTAAGTTTTGGTAAATATTTTTGGGTCTAATTCAAATAAGTTTTAATTTTTCTTGAATTAAACAATTGCTTCAAAATAGTTTTTAAATAATTCCACAAGCCTCAAATTAGATGATTTATATTTTTATATAATTTTACTTTATATTTAAAACAAACAAATTAAGGTAATTATTCAAGGGTCTAGTTGAAGTAAGTTTTTAAGATTTTCCAGTTAAAAAATAGTTCCAAAATATTTTCTAAAGCTCTAAATAAGTTTAAAAAATCTGTAATTGGAGAATTATATATTTTTTATAATTTTTTTGATAGTATGGCTGAGGCTTGATATAAAGAATAGTTCCAAAAGAGTTTTTAAAGCTTTAAAAAATCTCTAATTATGTATATATGTATATATATATTATTTTTTATTCTAAAAAATAAACCCCTTAATTTATCATTAAAAATAAACCCGCAAACACTTTTCCAATCAGTTAGCTCCACTTTCGGGCAATTAAAATTCGATTGAAATCGCCACGAGGTGAACCAAGCCACGCCTTGCTTTTAATTTTTCCCACACCAATTTTGTTGGAGGGAGAAGAAGAGGAGGGGGGGGGGGGGCTATGAACCCCAATAATCGAGGGGAACCCCCCCTCTTGGAACAAAAAAGCGCAGTCGCATTTCATTTGGGATTCCGTTTGCGTTTCGGTTCAAACATAAAATAAATAAAAATCAGTACAATTCGAAGAGCTGGTGTGTTCGTCGCCTTTGAGCTTTTGCGACAATCACTCACGTTGCCATTTGGTTCCGTCTCAGCACCCCCCCTTAACCCTTGGCTGGCCCCATCCCTTCCTCGAGCGTTCAATCATCGGCAGATCGCCTTTGAGTTCGTTTCTCGTTCATTTCATTTTCGTTAAACGTTCTGCGTATTGAAATGAAATTTGTGTCGCTCGACACGATGACTTATTCAATTATTCGATACGAATACCACGTGATTGAATTATTGAAAACCCCGCCAATGAAGGCGACAGACATGTGTGGGACAAGATTGAAGTTAGTCAAACCGAAAACTTAAGGGATTCAATTTGCTTTTTAAATAAAAACCAACAAAAAAAGAAACTAAAGTATAAATCTGAAGACAAAAATGCTATAAAATAATTTAAAAGAGAAAATACTATAAAAAAAATTCTTGAAAAATCGAACTTAAGTCCAACCCAGTTGGCCAACTTAAAGCCTTTACTTTCGAAATCAAACCCCAAAATAATCTCACCAACTCTGGCCAAATCGTTGAAAATTACTTAATTTTAGTAATTTTTTTTTCTTTTTTTAATGGACCCTCCCATATCTCCATCTCCTACACCTGGTTCTCCGCCACCGAACCAGGAAGATGATTTCCTGCGTAGCAGCAGTGAGGAGGAGCTGGCCCAAAGCCGAGTTCGTCGCAAATCCGTGCACTATGCTACCATTGGAGAGTTCTTGGCCAGCCTGAGGAATGTCCAGGATAAAGCTGTCTGCCTGGAGGACTATCTGGGGGCTGTGAGGTGTTCAGAGAAAGATGCAACTGGGGATGGAGAGCCAGTTAAGGAGAGGCCGGAGCAGGCAAAGGACTAAAATAGCCATACTAAATATATATATCAAGCACCTTTCACGGCTCGTATTTGAAGTTCATGGTAAACAGTAACTTAGTTTAATTAAAAAAAATTCAAAAATTTAAGTTAATTTCATTTGGAATTCTTTGGTTTTATGTTTTTCTAAAGGCAATTACGTTTACAGGGCATAAAATTAAGCAGCTGCTGCTTCCCTAGCTTCCGATAAATATAGAAAATGGTGCCTAAAATCAAAAATTATAACTTTTTAATTGAAAATTCTATAGGTACTTCCATTAGAACCCATGCGGCCTTATTTTGATATTAAATAATGCTGGGCTCTTCTGTAGGCTTCAATCCTTGTAAATAAATTTAAAATTAAGCAAACACGTGTACGAACAAGTAATAAATGGTTTTTCCTTATTATTTTTTTTTTAGATCAAAATCAAGGAGGGGGGAAATGGGCTTGGGGCATAAAAACTCACTCGTTGACAGCTAATTTTGCATAATTGTGCGGAGCGACGGGCAGTGCATACGAATTGATTATTGAACCGAATTGAATTCCCTGCCACACGATATAACCAAAACATGTATATATATGTATATATATTTTTTTTATGGTTTGATTTATGATTGCTAAGTCAGCCGGGCCGAGCCTCGGAGTCGAAGTTCCTTAACGATTGAGCATCAAAAATGCTAATTGAGCTGTTTATCGATTTGTCAACAACAATAAGCGGCGCAACAATTTCAAACAATGGGCCACATTGGCGGCGAAAATTATTTCATTTCATTGTTGTTTTTGGGGTTTCCAACCCCACCTTCCCCCACTCCGTATTCTTCAACGCTCTCCATTGAGTTTTATTGCCTATTAAAATTGTGTCAAAATGTGTTTGAAATTTTTTATTGTTAATTATACGCGACGGGCGTAATGTGGAACCAATAAACAATATCGCCATCGCAATTGGAATTCGGTGTTAATCTTTTGTTGTTATCCGTTTTTTTTTTGTTTTTTTTTTTTTGGGTTCATTGGAATACGGGGAATTAATTTGGCCAACTAATTAAAGTATCAGTAAAGGCGGGCAAGCGTGAAACCGAAACCAAATCAAAATCGAATTCGAAAAAAATAAAACAAAAAGCGAAGAAAAACGAAAATCGCTCAAATGAATAGACAGCCGGATCGGACAGGCTTCAAGTCCAAGTTTTGCACAGATGCAGGGCTATACACTGTTGGAAAATCTGGGTAACTTAGAGGGAGTTTTATCCCTTTAATTTGGTAGAAAAATAGTTAAAAAAAAAAAAAATATCTTGAAATAAAATACAGAACAGATTTCTAGGTCTTCTACAGACTTGTTAAAAATCTATAAAATATTTATTGAATATATTTAATATTTAAAGAAATTTCTTAGGGTTTGCTGTCCCCTTAAAAGTAGGCAACGAAATAATTGCCAGGAAACTAGCTTCGAATTTAATTCAAAAGCAAACTTTTTTAATATTTTACATTGATTTGTATATATTCTAGGCCACTGTTTTTTTGGGAAATTAATTTAAAAACCTGCTAAAATATAAAAAAAAAATTGAATATATTTTATTTATTATAATATATTTATAAGTTTTTCCCTTAAATTTAAGGCAAAGAAATACTTGACAAAACTTTCAAAACTTGCTAACTTACGAACTATTTTTAATTTATTTCTATATTGTGTAGGTCCCTGTTTTTCTAGAGAATTTCTTTAGAGACTCTCTTACAAAAAAATATTAATAAATAAATTTTATATATTTTCAGAAGACTCTTAAAATTTGTAATGGATTTTGGGGCAGTGCAGAAGCCGAAGTGGAAAGGGACTTTTGCTCTGAGTTTGAGTAATGAGCTTTGGAGTTCCACTGACCGTCCTGACTGAATGACTGACTAAATGACCAAATGACTGACTGAATGACTGAGCGAGTGACTGACTGACTGACTGACAGAATCCCGAAAGAGATCGCGGGGCTCGCTCCTGACTGACATTTGATTATTGGCTTCCAATTTGTTGCAGATTCTGTTTTCTTTTTTTTATTTTTTTTTTGTTCCTCCCCATTCAAGCGCAAATTGCGTGCCTGGCAATCACGGTTCGCAAATTTGCAAATTTGCTGGAAAAAAAAAATATATATATATATAAGCCAGCTACTAGAAAGAGATGGCACGAGGCCCAAAGAAAGAGACAGCGAGAGAGAGGGCCGAACAGAAGTCAAATTGTGGCCAACATGGAAATTAATGGGAGCTATGGAGCGATCGGAGATCGCAGATCGGAGTTGGAGTAGAGATCACGGCTGCTGTCGTTGCTACCTTTGGCTGCTGATTTTCAGAGCTGCCAAAGGGACTTTTTTGTACATAAAAAAAAAACATGTACATAAATATACATTTAAATGTATGGTGGGAAAATGGAAAATATTCCTTTTAAATAAATAAAAAATATAAAAAAATAGACTTAAACCTTTAATTAGGTATAAAATAAATCATTAAATAAAATATTTTTTAATCATTTTGATATTGAAAATAACTTTAACATATAGTACCATATATTCAATTTATGCCTGAATAAAATATAAATATAATTTTAGCCAAGGACCCAAGCTGCAACCTTACCACAGCCAGAAAAAAAAATCTTTTTAAAAATATTTTTAAATATTTTATATTATATTCATTATATTTAAATTATTTATATTAATATTTTCCCCTATTAACTCGAATTCTCCCTTGAAAAAAAGAGATAAAGCTGCCAGCACTGGCAATACTCTGGCTGCTGCTGCTGGCAAATCGGCGGCAGGAAAGGAGTTATTAAGACGAAGCGGGATGGCCATAGCCGCCATAGAGGTTGCCTTGGTCCACCTTTATTTTATTTTTTACTTTAGTCTTATTTTGTTTTTACTTTACTTTTTTGTACTTTTCGCTCTGTTTTCTGTTTAATGAAGGCAGTTCGATCGATTTGGCTGGCAGCGAATCGTGGCAGCCCCAGACGCCCCGATTTCCAGTTTCAGTTGCAAATCGGAGGGTTAGAGATGGCATTTTGAAGGTTATATATTTTTTAAATATTATTTCACTATTTTATAAAATATATATTTAAAAAAATTTGGGTTTCAAATTAATTTGATAAATTTTATAAATAGGTGTTGAAGGTTTAGAAATTATTTAAGGAATCTAAAACAGTATTTGTTGCTTTTTTTTACGATTTTTAAATTTTAGTTATTACCCAATATAAAAATAAAAAAAATTTATTATTTTTATTTATAATTCCTTCCTTTTTTATTCCCCCATCCTCGTGCCACGCTGCCATCTCTGGCTCCTGGCCAATTTTAGTTAGCCGCCACAGTTGCTGTTGGTAGCAGCGGCAGCAGCCAGTTGTTGTTGGTGTTGTTGTTGGCCAGGCCAAGAGCCCAGGGTCCGCGGTCGGGGCCGGGGCGAAACAGCATTTTCGATCTGTCTGTCAGTCAGCTGCCATTTTTGCTTGGCTCGAGACCCGCCAGGGACCCAAGAGTCTGGATACTGCCGACTGACTGGCCAACCAAGTTGGCGAACCAATTGATTGACATTGCCCACAACGCCCTTTTTGCCAGCCCCAAAGTCCAAGTCCAAGTCGAAGCTTGAAGCCCGACTCTATTTTCGCTGGCCAACTGTACCGGAAGTGTGTGAAAATGCTGCCATTCATTCAGCACTTCTTGTGAATTATTATTAGCAGTTAAACAAAAAACAAAAAACAAAAAAAAAACACAAACTACAACACAGCAACTACAAATTATACAACAATAATTAATTAAGACGAAAACCAGTTGGCCCACAGAGCCGAAGTTCATTCAGGAAAAACTGACAATGACAAAAACCGAAACAGTTACCACAAAAAGGCCAAAAAGAAATACAGGCACGTTGAGCGGTCAAAGCCGTGTGTAATTATGAAATTCAAAGAAATGAAGCATTAAACCGAAACAAGAAATATGGCATGATATATGGCCAGCATGAAGTACGGGTTAAAATATGTTTATAACTAAATTAGCATTAAGCTGAAGTTGAAACTGAAGCTCAGACTGAGACTGAGTCTGAGGCTCCATTGATAACTCTGGCTTTGTCTTTATATATATATTTCATGTATATAATTTTTTGTTGTTGTCAAGTTGACAAATTAATACACAAAACTAGCCCTTTTTGAAGTCAACCGACTGGATTTCTAATTGGTTGGCAACTATAATAAAAATAAAAAAAAGAAGCAACTCCATATTTTGATGGCCGCTTTTCTCACCATTTTTGGTTTGCTGCTCGCTTTACGATTATTTTTACAACTATTATTATTATTATCTTTTGTGGTTATTTTTTTTTTTTTACAATTTCCAGTGAATGGGGCAACCACTAAGGCATAATTTTATAGTCATTAAAGACTGAGTTTTGTCTTTAGTAATCCATAGAGAACTTCAGGGAAGACTTGAAAAGGGTGTCTTTGGAATCCAATTTCTGGCTAATTCTCTCAGATATTTTCCCTCAATTGGTTACACATAATTTCCATCAACAATTAGACCATCTTTTCTGACACTTTCCCAACGTTCTCATCGCTTCAATTGAGCAGTCGCTGGAGATTTTCCATTTGGCCGTTTTCCCAGGCCCGAGACATCGTACGTGTACACATTTCTAATTAAATTTTCAAAGTTGCTTTGCCATTCTGTGCGATTTTTGATTGACATTTTACATTAAATGCTCTGCAGTCCGTGGATCTAGCCACCAGAGCTCTGGTGGCTGGCTGCACCATGGCCGAGGCAACGTTGAAATTGATCAATTTCACATAATTTCAAGGCAAGTCGGAGACGCGGTAATGCAAATCCGACAGATGCGACTTCAGCTTCAGCTCTAGCTCCACGACTGTTAGAAGATCTTAGAACGTTTTTCCTAGCTCTTTTTTTTTAGTTTTGTATTTTCTTTTTTGCTGTTTTTTTTTTCCTGGATTTTTCCTGGTCTGATGGCTGTTGGGTTTTCGGGTGGAGGACCGGACCTCCTCGCTTATGATTGACAATGCCGGGATTGAGTCGAAGCTGTAAGGGGATGCTTACAAACCCTATCTTAAAGCCATTTCCAATCTTATTCCCGATCTCCTGTAAAGCCCAGAAAAACTGAACTGAACTGAAAAGCGATCCGAGATCCAAGATCCGCGAATCCCAATCCGTATCCGAGTCCGAATCCCTGACAGCTTGACGGCCTTTGGGCGCTTTAAACGCTTCGGTTGCCTCCCTCGCCACTCCGCGTTCCCTGCACTCGAATTAAAATTTCAGAAAAATATATAAAAATAATATCAATATTCATTAAAAAAAAGAATTTTCAATTTTGAAAACTATTTTTAGAAATTTTATTCTATTTTTATTTATTTAATTTTGTTTGTTGAGCCTTTTTTATTTTTGCAAATTAATTTGTAAGAACTTAAGCTCAGAAAAAATTATTATAAAGCCGACAGAATAAAGATGTCTTCAGTTTGTGCTTTGAAATATTTTCCATAAGCTTAAATATTTTCTATTCTTTCTAAAGGGGGTACCTTATTTTTTTCTCAGTGCATGACAGCTCACCTGAGCTGCTTCCGCCCCGCGCCTTTTAATTGCTCGCCGTCTGCTGGATTTCTTCAGCTTCTTTCACAATTCTCATTGATCTTTTTTCGAATGTGCGCAACTGTCGGATTTTGTGAGCTGTCAGTGAGCGAGCGAGACTGTGGATCCTCCTGTGGTGCCCCCGTGCCCCTCCTAGCCGCCACCCCTTTGGCTGCTCGGATGTGTGTCTGTGGCGTGGCATATCTTTGATTTGCTAATTAACGGTTTGTCGGTTCAGTTTGACATTTGAACATGAGTTCTTGACATTTCTCTCTCTCTCCGTTTTGTGGGGGTTAAGACGGTATTTTTTTCGAGAGGGGGGAAGGGAGGGAGAATATTGATTTGATTTGACCTTGTGCCAGTTCTGCTTAAGCCGCATTAAATAATTTGAGATATGTTTCAAGAAACTTCTATATATTTCGAGGAGAAATAAATAATTTTTTGGGGTTAAAAACCTAGCTTTATGACTTCATTTTATTTATTATTACTATATACTATTTTAATTTAATAATTAATTTTCTTTACACATTTCATACTATCTATTTTTTTAAACTCAGTTTTAATCTTTTCTTTGTCCCTTTTTTTGCACTAAAAAATTCCCTTATTTCATTTAAATTTTATTCCCACCATAACATAGCTGTCTTTATTTTATTTTTATTTCTTAATTTTTTTTCCCCCTACCGCTGCCAAGTACAAATCGCTGCTGGTACGACCAAATTGATGGTCAACTGGCATCCCCAACATGGCCCAAACGGTGTTAACACCTTGGCCGTGTCCCATTCCGTCCGGTTAATATTAATGATGATGTGGTGTTGATGTTAAGTGCAGTTTAATAAATGAATTGTCTCCCATTCCATAGACATTTCCAGCCTCCGCAGAATTTTTTAGCATGCAAAAAAAAAATAAATAAAAATAAAAATACAGAAAAAGGCACTGGGCACTTCCCGTTGCCCAAAGGCAGCTCGTAATCCATCACCAGATTTCGTTTTGCTTGGCTTTCAGGTTGGTTTCTGTTGCATTTGCATTCCCAGTTGAAAAGCACTCAAAGAAATGGGTTAGGAGTTTGTACAAATATAAAATGAAATTGTTAAAATTGAAAAAAAAAAAATTCTATTCGGAGATGTATTCCCTTAGTTTTCTTCTTAATTACTCAATTAAATATTTCTCTGTTATATAAAATTCCCATAATTTTCTATTCTTTGTCCCACTGTTTCAATGCTATCTTGGTCCCACTGTGCCAAAGCCTCTTGCTCACAACTTCTTCGACTGACAACTGCAACAACTGATGTATCTTAGACAACAACAGCCACATTTCCAAGTCTTGCACTTGCCAACTTGGCAAGCTGCACAGGCAGAAAAATATTTGATAAATATTATAAAAATATATTATATAATATAAAATTTATATAAATTATAATACACTTTTATGGATATTTACGAATAAATTTGGCTGCTTAAGCTTAACTTCTACCTTTTTAACAAATCACTACACATTTTCTGTAAGTGCAGTGTCTGCTATGTGGAACCTTTGAGCCAAGTGTTTTGGGTATCCCCTCCCCGTTCTAGTCTTGCCTTTCGTTTCGGTTGCTAACGTCTAACAAGGCTAAGAAAAATGGGCCCAACGCCAACTTTTGGCTAAGGCGCAAACACATTAAAAATTGCTTCTTCCTTCGTCTGGTTCTTTTGCCTTAAATTGTTTTTGTTTTTATTATTGTTGTTGGTATCGGTGTTTGGCATTATACTCTAGGATCGGCGGGAAAAGAAAGCAAAGCCAAACACCAAGAACTTGAATGGTTAAGGAATACACAAATATTTAATATTTAAAGGGATAAAAAGCAATTTATTTAATTAAATTTAATTTCTTTAAAAATATTAGAAAATATTATAGAGTATTAGTTTTTCGTTAGTTTCGTTAATCAGGCTTTTTGCCAATTGAGCCTCAAGCCGCAAATGCACTTTGCGAAAAAAGCATTTCCTCCGAAAACTTGTCTCGATTTTTGCTCTGCCTGCCCCGCGGCGATTTTAGTGTAAAATATCTAGCAAGTTTGCCAGTTTTTTTTTTTTCTGCTGAATGCACTGAGAACAATAGGTAATTATTGATGGATTTATTTTATTTTTGTTATTATTTAAATATAATTTAGGGAAAATTTTTAGACAAGCGTAATTTATAATAGAAATATAATGTAATGGTAATTTTCTTCAATAATTATTTATGGATATGAATTAAAAAAAGTTAAAAAAAAAATTAACAAGGTAATCTGTATAATTAATTATTTTGTTATTCCATCCAAAATTCTATTGAGTTTAAAATAAAATCAAATTTATATAAAAATTAGATATTTTTATTTAATTTTCCCTTTTTTAACCTTATAATACCCAAAATTCTATGGAATCCTTTAAAAATGAACCCTTAGAAGTGAAAAATCTATATTTCTCTCAGTGTAATTCGCTGGTGCAGCAACAATTTGCAGCCTGGCCATGCGATTTATCTTTGGGCTGGCAAGTTAATGTGGCAATTGTATGCTAAGCAGCAAATGCAATGCTTTTCCTCCAACCAGGTGGACCCAAGGGGGGGCGGGAGGGGGCTTGAGCAGGAGGCCTTGGAAAATAGGGGGGCGGGGCTGGGGCAACGGTTTTCATGAATGAATTAGGCGGTGGGCAAAGTTTGGCTCTTGGTGGCGAAAGGGCAACAACTCAATTTACAGTTGTTATATTTGCTTCGTCTTTTTTCTTACTGGTAATTTTTCTTTTCTGCCTATTTTTTTTATTCCTATTTTTTTGAGATATATTCCTTCTGACCAAATGGAATTCCTTGGCCCAGGGGTCGACCATATTTTTTTTTTTACGCATTCTTGTATTTTTTTTCTCCGTTTTTTTGGGACATCTCATGGGTGTGATTTTAATTTCATACACAAATGAACGCGAATCCCATGCCCCAAACTATGGGTGGGAATAATGCCTGGAGAAGAGCAATAACTCCCACGAAGATTAATAACATAGAGCGGCACACACACACACACACACACTTACTCGTAAATAAATAACAAAAGGAAATACAAAATGCACAAAAAGTGAACAATAAGCGCGCGGGGGCGATAGAGAGAAAATGAAATTTATGCATAATGCCAAAAAGCGAGCAGGCGAATGGCCCATCAAAAGAGCGCCCAATAAAAGCAACAAACTGAAGAGGAATACTCAAAAATATAAGAAAGAAAAAAAAGAAAAAAATAATATGAGAAAAACAGCAAGAAAATTCCAAACTAGGAAGAGCAATTGGTATGAATTGATGGGTGGCAAGGACTGTGTGTTGTTCCCAAACAAGAAGAGGCCCTTGACTTCGAGAGGACGCAGTGAAAAATTAAAAATAACGAATTCAGATATGCTCTGGTAGGGTTGGAAAAATATATAGAAAAATATTTATAATATAAATTGCACAGAAAAAATATATTAATTGTATATAATAACAGTTTGTGATCTTTAAACTTTGATTTTCTAAGAAAAGTAATTCAATTAATATTTATTATTATCATACTAGTCCCCTCTTTATCTTTCATTTGAAGCATATACCCTCCCATATATAGGCATCTCGAAATGTGCCACATCCTGGGCTCGTACATCAAGGATCAATGGCACGTAGCGGCACTAAAGTTATTAAAGCCATAAGAAGCACAGCCAGGCGGACGGGCGCCCGCAATCCAATCTCAATGCCCAACCAGCCGGGCGTCCATATGCACAAAAAAAAAAATACATATATATGTAAATATATATACAAATATTTTTTCTTATATAGGATATATGGCTGTATATATTCCAACATGTACGATACATTTTTTGACGCACCCCCCTAGCCAAGCGAAGCTACACGACTTTAAACCCATCAAACCATTAACAACAATGGGGGACGGGGGACAGTTCTTCCACCTTCCGCCTGGTTATACTGAGAAAAACTTAAAGGAAAAACTAAGAAAAATTAGATACAAATCGAATATCTGCCAGGATAATTTATAAAATATATTTATAAATAAGGTAAAGCCTTTGAGAAAAAGTTTCAAACTGAAAGACAAACTCTGGACAATAGCTGCTGGTGTTCTTTGCATCTGTTGAAATATTTTCCCCTGCATCTATAGTCACCACTATTTTCTTTGTGTGCATCCCCTACCCCCTCTCGTCATGTGAGTAAAAATTTGCGTATGAGTCAACGGCAACGACGTTTATCTTTCAACCACCGCCCATCGGAGAGAGAAGACAGGTATGCATATATATATATATATATATATCAGCCACCCCGCCACCGGGCAAATCCCCACCTCCCACCTCCCACCCCCCACACCCCAACCCCCTACCCATTCCTGATATGTATCGTCCTTGTCGTCTACAGTTATAAAATATATATGAGTAGAAGCGACAAACGACAAACGACAAACGCTTGGCTCAAGAAAAATCGACATGGCAAACGTGTCGGAAACGTGTCGCAAATTTGTCCGCCGGAATCGGAATGGCAGCGCGTACGGCTTTGCCCACTTTCCGGGATTACGGAGCGGTCCATTATGGTCACATATGTATATATATAGTATATATCTACACCTATCTGTATGCATAAACCAGGTCTCTAAAACTACACAAAAAAACAAAAAGAGGGTAGCCACAGATTGCCTTGGCTTAGTTTTAAAATAGTGCAGGATTATCCTTGTGGTTATGAGGCAAGTTCAGGGAAATAACCTTTGGGTATCGAAGATTAAAGGTTAAAGATTACTTAGAGGTTTTTTTTTATTATATTTACAATATATTTCTAAAGATTTAAAGGAGAATTTTCAAAGATGCCGCTACTTTATTTAGATATTTCGATATTTATATATTATTTATACATTTTATAAAAAAAATTTAACACATAAAAAAACGCCATTTTATAAATCAACGTTTTCAAATTCCAATAAATATTAGCTCTTTTACAAAAAAAAAAATATAGTATTCAATTAAATGTCCTGTACAAATAATTTTTAAACGCAAAAAAAAAAACAAACGATGAAAATGTTTTCTTAATATAAATATTTCCCCCAACGTTTATGCATATCACAAATATTTTTTTTGATCAGATTTTTTTTTTATTTATTTATCAGTTTAAATAATGTTTTAAAAGTAAATAAATATGGCTATAATTTTGTTAGCTCTTTTACAACAAACATTTTATTTAAATTTATATTTAACCGTGGAAAGCAATATTTAATAAAGAAATTATAAATATAATTATTATAAACAAAGTAAAATAAATTAAATAAGTCTGTGTTAATATTTCAGGGAAAATTTTCATGCTATAAAAAAATCAGGGAAATATTTTTCCTGCCTATAAGAAACTTTTCCAAAAATTTTAAGCATTTAACAAAAAATGTACCCACTATATTTTACTCACTTCTAAATGCAAATAAATATGGCAATAACTTTTAGCTAAAAAAAAAAAAACAAAAACAAAAACAAAAACCTGTTATTCAATTAAGAGAAAGTCCTTTCGAAATTAATGCGGTTCTGGTTAAAGTTGGGAAAAGTCGGCTCTGGACGAGTGCTGCTGGTGCTCTCCGCACATTAACGCCCGTAACGTAATTAAACAAAAATAATGGTCTCAATAATCAAGGAAGAGCCGGAGCCATTAAAGCCAGAGCTTTACAGTTACCCCTTTTTTTGGGGGGTGACCACACCCCTATTTTTAGGATTTACATACACACACAGACACACACATGAAGATTTATGGACGGCTGTATCAAAAATCAATTAATGACAATAATTTTAAAATTAAAACACAGAGAAAACAATTCCGCCAACATGTGTGAAATTTAATGACTTTGAAGATATTTATGGAAATAGACCAAGGAAAGTCTCCATTTCCATTACCATTTCCATTTCGTTGGCAATTATCGAGTATATTGCGTAGCCTTCGCCTCGTCCTGCCTGGATAAGGATGCCCTTTTTGCGTTGTAATTAGATGAGAGCAGTCAGCATCGCAAGGGTTTAATTACATTTTGAATGGGAAATTTATGAAACAAGTTTTTCGCTTTTCGCTCCAGAGTCTTTCTTCCTCTATCTCTCTTTTGTCGGGTTCTCCAGTTACCATCTGGCATTGCCGGCATGTGTGCCCGATTGTCTCCATTTCTATATACTCCTTTGTGTATATATACTATATATATATAAATTCTCTGTGTTTTTGGGCCCTCCTCCGATTATCCCTTTTTTGGGTTTTTGGGCCCTGCGGCAAATTGCGGAAAAATCTTTTGTTTTTGTATTGGCGGCAAAGGCAACTACTTATAATTAGTGTGGAGTAAAAAGGATCATCAAGGATGCCTGATAAATATATATAAATAAAACAGGGATTTGTGTTTGCTTAATATTACAAATAATTCTCGATTTTATTCACTGAAATTTTGTGTAAGGGAAATCCTTGAAATTTCATTGCTCTAAATGGCGGCTGAAAGTCATTTAGTCGCCTAAAAGTAGGCAGCAGACAGTCGAGGGGCTTTCCCTCGCCACACACACATGCTGCGTGAGTGTGTGGCAAATTGTCGATTCTGAAAATGGACGCCGCAGGCGAGCAGCCGCGGCATTTTCAGGACCAAAAGAGCAGCAGCAGCAGCAACAGCAGGGACCAGGACCTCCTCGTCCGAAAAATGTTAATTGATTTATGTTTATATTTGTGCAACATGTTGATGCCGCACACACACACTGTCAGTCAGCGAAAAGCGCTCGCGGTTGTCGGTGGGCACAAAAGGGGGCGTGGCCGGGACAGAGACAACAGCAAAAACAAACAACAAGGCGGTAGGCAGGCCACGTTAATTGAACAACATTCGACGCGAAAACTGAAACCGAAACCGAAACTGAAAACACGCCCAAACAGATGCGGAAACTCAATTTGAGGTGAGTTTTCCCACCATATTTGCTTGTAATTACATCTATCGAAAATATGTGTGTGTGTGTGCGGGGGAAATCGGGCGGAAAAAGTTGCAAAAACGTTTCCGCCGTTGGCACTTTCAATATGCCAGCCTCTCGTTTCCCTTTCCACTGTTTGTTTATTATTTTTTTGTTTATATTTCTTTTTTTGTAAAGGGAAAGCATCAAATTATGAAAGCAAACAAAAGGAAAAAAAGAAGGGGGAAAGGTTGAAAATTTTGACTGTTATTTGGGAAATCTAAGGTTGAAATTCCATAGTTTTTAAAATTATCTATAATTATTTTGAGGAAATATAAAAGTTTATAAATATTAAAATTTAGTTTTAAATTATGAAGAATTTTTGAACATTTTTGAATTTACAAATTTTTGGAAAATTCTGAAGATTTTGTTTTCAAATAATATAAATAAATAATAAAAATAAAAAATAATAATTTCTTTTTTATATTTTATTTGAATTTAAAAATCATATCACTCCTAATTAAAATTAAAAGAAAAGAAAAAATTAGTTTGTTTTTTCAAATTTTGAAATTTTTGGTTATCTATAAATTAGATTTCAATAAATAAAAATTAATTAATTTAAAAATAACTTAGAAACGCGTATTATAGGGACTTTTCAGCAAGTTTAATCAATAAAATTGTTGTTTTAAAACACTCAAAAAAATTACTTTTAAATATAATAAAATAAATGAAGTATAAAATTTTGAAATATAATGTAAATAATCAATTTATAAAAATATATTTAATTTATAAAAAAAAGATGTTGAACTAATGACTTTTCTTAAACTAAGCTTTACTTTGATTTAATGTTATATTCAAATTATAAATAAAAATAAATCCAGGCAAAGGTTAAAATCAGAGATCCCTCAACTTCACTCAAAACATGAACGAACATCAATTAAAAATCGAAGTTCAGCCACATTTGAGATGGCCCCTAAATCAGCAGTCAGACTCAATTTAACTGGCAATTAATGTGGGTCCAAGTCGAAGTAGACTGATTTTCCCTGCCACCAATTCTCAGACTCTCAGGACTGGAGTCCAGGACTCCAGGACATTCGATCCATTGCCGAAAGTGGCAATCAGCAAAAACAACACGAATAAAGGACACACGCTCTGTCTCTCTTTCTGTGTGTTTGTGTGTGAGAAGGCCATGTCGACACCTATTACCATTCATTGACTTTCGGCCATGTCCCTGGGGTGTCATCTATGCAGGTTGCTTTGGTTTATCCTTCCTGCCCAGCTCCTGTGCCCATGCCCGAGCCAGTGATTGCATTTGCAGGCGAAAACCCAACGACCGTTTGCTAATGTCCTTCGATAAAGCCGGCAAAATCAACACCAGCCGCCAAAGGACACACACTCACACTGCGTGTGTGTACAGTGGAAGGTCTTTAAAAGGGTTGTATTCCTTGTAATATATTATTTTAAGGATTTTTATTGTAAAGCTTTCCCTTTCTAAATTAATTTTATAAATAAATTCCTTTTCACCTGAATTTATTTTGTATTTTGCAGAGTTTCCTTTTTAGCTAGACTCTACTGTGTATAGGCTATGGGATATGGATATGGATATGGGCAATGTTTTTGGGGGCCACGACGGCCTCCGTTTTCATTTGGTGTTTGATTGGATTTTCAATTATTCATTATTATTGGTTGCAATTTACCTGCCGGCGGCAGCATATCCTCGCAGCTGGGAAAGTGTCCCTGCATTGATTGCGTTTCATGTGCGTTGAGAGATGATGTGAGGAGCTTCAGTTTTCCAACTCATCAAATTCGAATTGCATCATTAAACGGAATTTTTGATGGATTTTCCCCACTGCTTCACTTTTCATTTGCATTTTGGGCGCCGATTGAGTTTTCTTTTGCCCCTTTGATTGATATTTGTGAATGGATTTTGTAACTCTCAAGGCCGCCCAATCTACAGTTCATTGTTCATTTGTTATATATATTCTATATATACCTATACAACAGATCAGATGTTCTGATCAATTCAGTGAAACAAATTCCAAACTGACAATCATTAAAAGGGGGTTTACCCTAAGCTTTAAAAGTATTTATATTAGCTAATTATTTGGTTAAATAATAAAAAATTTAATTTATTTTTATTTCTTTTAAAATAATTAAAAAAAAAATTAGTTTACTAATCCTTAAAGTGACTTCCCTTCATGATTTTGTTTATATTTATAAAGGAAAAACTTCAAATATTTAAGAAATATTTTTAGCTCTTAGAACCTCAAATATAGAATTATTGTTTTAGAGGGTATCTCTTAGTTTATTATTCTTTTATATATTTTTTATCTCTTATTTCTTCTTTGTTTATTTTTGTTTTTGGCAAAACGGATTCCGATTCCGATTCCGATTCCGATTCCCGTTGGACAATTACCTACTCGACAGATATAGCTGAGGCTTGAAAAATGCCGAAAGATATACAGTAGAAGGGGTATAAACAGGCAGTGGTTTTGTATCCAAATCCAGATCGAGCCATAAAGATAACTCCAGAGACTGAACAGAAAATAAAACCAATAACAAAGCCA
The DNA here is from genome assembly GCA_008042485.1 of Drosophila mayri. Lineage (NCBI taxonomy): Eukaryota > Metazoa > Arthropoda > Insecta > Diptera > Drosophilidae > Drosophila > Drosophila mayri. Next base: position 189,234 of record VNJN01003219.1, on the reverse strand, counting down.
AAGCCCCCGAAACAAAAACAAGCAAGAAGCCAGCACACCGACAAAGTGTTTCCGACGTTTTGTTAAAGATTTTGCAGTGAGATTTATATTGGCAGAAAGAGAGAGATACTTTGATAGAAGGACAGAGATAGATAGAGTACAATTTGATTTTTATGAGCCTGCTTGGGGATATCGTTTTTGGGTTTGTTTATACACAAAAAACAAAACCAACACAACTAGTTAGTAATTTAAAGCTCTAATTAAAATATATTATTATTTGTATAATAATAAATTAAATATTAAAATATATTTAAGAATTTCTAGAAATTTATAATAATTTCTTATAAGGGTTCTAGCTTAAAAAAAATTAAGTTTTAATTTAAAAATCAAAGAAGGCAGCCAAAATGACTAAAATCTCTAACTTCCGGCTCAAAAAAATGCCTATTAATTTATTTAAGTTTCCAAAAAATCATTTTAAGCTCTTAAGTTATAAAGCAACTTCATTAATACACCATAATTTCCCTCAGTGTACCCATATATGAGCTCAGCAGCTACTTCTTTACGCAACTGAAACTGAAACCCACACAAACCACACTTTGGACTCTCCTCTTCTTCTGCTTTGGCTCTTGTCTGATTTTTGGGCAGCGACAATAAATTAAGTCAAGTGTAGCATTTAATTGATTTTAATCATAGATTAAATATCGTAAAACAACAAGCTCCCAGACCCCTGGCTAAGGCCAAAGAACAACACCCAAAAGGCCGCCGTCGCCGAGCTGACCAATAAAGTCAACAATCAAATCAAATAAACCCCTCCCCCCTCAACCAGCCCCACCCGAAGTCCAAAATCGGGCAAACAAACCAATTTGTAGGACAATAAGTTGTCGTTAGGAGGGACCTCTCCTTGGTTGTTGTAATCGTTGTTTACCAATATGTAATCCTTAGAAACAACAAGACTGCTGTCCTGTGTCCTTTGACTGCTACTGTGTGCGTATCCTTGTTGTCGGTGGGGGAGGGGTTTGAGCTTTGGACAGAGGACTCTCAACAGTGTGGAGTAACCGCCGCCTTGAATTTCAATTATCCTGGAAATAGGAGTATTGGCAGGGGCATTAGCTTTAAGCCGATGTTCGTGGATATGGCCAGAGTCAAGAGGAGTTGGTGAATGAGCAGCGAAAAAGAGAGGTATTCAAGAGAGTTTTTGATGACTTTAAAAATGTTCCCGAATATATATTCTGTTGACTCCCAATTAATATTATTATATATTGATATATTTCAATTTTACAACAATTTAAAATAAAATAATTTCTAAAGTTCCCTTTGCCTAGCCCTGGCCATTTCGTGGAGCCATCATATATCCTTCTTTTGTCTGCTGAAAAAAAAAAAAAAAAAAAAAAACATGGACGTAGATATAAATTCAAGGGGGCTTTAGGGTGAGAGCCATGGCAGTGGAAGAATATATTCGCGTTGCTAACGAATCAAATAAATTTGTTGGTCAATTAAAAAACTGCAAAACGCGCACAATTTCCACATGTGTGGTGCGCGGCAGCAAGAACTACGTATGGCTCGCTTTTCCACCTAGCTTTTCCCCAAAACCCCTTCTCATGGATTCTGCTCTGCTGCTGCTGCTGCTGATTTTTGCTCTAATGGCTGCCAGCGCCAAATGAAAAGCTTGGCGTGAAAAAAAATGCATTGCAAACCAATTTTTTTCCTCTCACTGCGCTTTTTCTTCCCAATCTCTGTTTTTTTTTTTCGGGCACAGCTTTTCCCATGATTCCCTGCATGGTTCCTGACTAGCTTTTGACCGAAAAATTTTACTCCCTCTTTAGTTTTTTTTCCTCTCCATCTTTCTTTTTTTTTTGCACAAAATTTTTTATGATATCCTTTTTTCGTAATTTTTTTTCGGTTCCGATTTTTTGTAAAATTTTTTTATTACCATTTTCTATTTTTTTTTTGTGCATGTTAAACTTTGGCCGTAAACTAACTTTGTCGGGTGGGGGCTTGATAGTGTCTAGGGAGAATTGATGTGTGGTGCAGGGGCGGAGGCGAAGGGGGGTTCTCAAAAAGTACAAAAAAATTGGAAGGGAGATACTAGCCGAGTTCGAGCTGAGCTGGCCACGTTAGTTATTAGTCCGAGGAGGGGTGAGTGAACACGAGAGCGGCGATAAATGTCTACTTCAGCACTTAAAAAAAAATATATATATAATATCCCCAAAACGCGGTGGAAGCGGAAACACTGATAAACCAAGAGGAGGAGACAGCGGGAGGAAAAGGAAAAAGGAAGCTGTCTCCTGTTAAAAAGCTAGTTATAAATCATTAAAGTTATAGAGCAAATAACAAATCGAATCAATAAAAAAATGAAAAAGAACATCCGACTTAACAGTGTGACTGTAGCTCACTCTAAAACATTCTCTGTACAATCTGGTTACTCTGTATATAAATGGTATATAAGCAAAACTAACCAGCAATTGCAGCACCGAAATTGACATCGGCTGGTTGACCCCGGAAAACGAAAACTAAATAAAAATGTAAAGCAATTTGGTCAGTTGGGGGGTTAAATGGGGCTAAAGGTAGGGAGCAGGCACTGCCAATTTCATGGTGTGTTCTCCCTCTTTTGTTCACATGGCGCTCTCATCTCGCAGAACAATCTTCTCCTTGCAGCTCCTGCTGCTTCTATGTTTTTCTTTATTTTCCCCCATATTTTTTCCTCCATTTTCCCCATTGAGTTGTTCGAATACCCTATATCTGAATTGATTTTGGGTGGTATCAGCCACACAATCAAGCTTAGAAATAATTTTAGATAAAAAGTTAAACTTTTGTAATAGTTTTTGAAAGCAAAATAAAATTATTTCTATTTTACAGATATACAATTTTGAATATCTTTCTGGTAAAAGGCATCTCCTAGTTGACTTTGCAGTCCTTGATTTTGCATCACTTTTTTTCAACTCTTTGCTGTACACATTGTGATGTACAAACCGATGTACAAGCTGATGTATGTGCACAGTTGGGTGTTTGATTAAATTTACAGGCAAAAGAGAGAGGAGAAAGGACTCCAACACGGACTCTCTGCTAGTAGGGAACCGCCTTCGGGCTGCTACTGCGCCTGTCCATCGAATCAATTGATATCCAATACTCAATAACCAATAGCCAATACCCAATGAGCCTTGAATGTACATTCTACATATACAACTATGTCTTTGCATATATCTCGTAGGCGGAGCAATGCCAAATATCGAGACATCATTGTCACGAGCCCAACAGAAAATCCAGAACAGGGCTCGTATACAGGCAAGGCCAGCCACGCCAGAGGACCATTTGGTGCTTCACGATCAGCAGCTGGAGGAGCAGCAGGATATGCTCAGTGCTCCCTTGCCGACTACAGAAGATCAGGGCGAGGAGAGTGGCTACGATCCGGATCTGGAACAGGACACCGATGTGTATACGGATATGGAGTCGGTGATGGTGAGTTCACAGGAAATTATGTTTATTTTTCATTAATTAATTTCAATTTTTTTGTAATTGAAATTGAAAACAATTAAAAGTGAGCTTTAAAGTTCCACAGAACCAAAAGAAAAAAATGTTAGCAGGACCATAGCTACAAAAAAAAACAAGTTAGAAGCCAAAATTCCATAAGCTGCTTTAATTTCCCAAAAATTTACCAAACTTTAGTTTTTTTTTTAAGTTTTTAGTACTCCAAACCGCTCGCTAAACTTAAAATTCTGCTCTTTATCTCCATTTTTTAACAATTAAAACAGTTAAATTTTTTTGCTCTCCTTTTCTTGTTCAGCTCGAAGTCCCAAAGGAACTTTCTGCGCAGACGCAGCTGGAGCAATTAGAAAATTATCCCAGACACGTGACTTTTGCCAATCAACTTTTCGTGGAAACTTCATCTACACCGCCGCCGCCGTTGCCGCCACCACTATTGACCCTTTCGCCACAGCCCTCATTGGAGGAACCGCTGCCACCGCCGTTCCTGCCACCGCGAACGTGTTCGCATCTTAACAACAACAGCAACACCCTTTCCCGAGATCCCAACTCGGTGCTACCGGGCCTGCGGCTGGGCAAGTGCACGCCGCCCAAAACTTGTGGCCAAGGCTACGATCCGCCCTTCCTCTACCCCGAGTTCATACCCAAGAATCAAAAGAGTCGCGTCAACTGTGAGTTTGATCACTTTGAAGAAGGGTTCAAAAATAACTTTAAGATTGTTTTTTTTTTCTGGTTTAGACATCTTGACCTTGGTGGACAGTTTGGTTTTGCAAATGGAGGGTTTTGGTTCACTCAGCCTGAAGCCTGAAAAGGAGGCCACCGGCGACGGCGACTGGTTCAGGCAGCCCTCGACGGGAGCCATACCCAAAGTTCGGCCAGCTGATAGCGAGTTCAGTGGCTTCCCTAAAGCTAATCGTGAAAGATTGGGATCTAAATTCCGCAGTCAGTCCAGTAAGTCCTTAATTAATATTATAAATTCTTAATAACAAATTAATCCTACAGAGGGCAAGCACTCAAAAAAAACCTTTGCGGAGCAGGAGGTGGATTACGACATGGACTACGAGTTTTTTATGGAGCAGATTGAGGAATTTCGCGCCAATAGAATTCGAGGTGGGTTCTATTACTATTCCGATGACAAGGGTCAGGATCAAGAACAAGAACAGGATAAGCTTTGGCGATATTTGAGAAAAAAGATATTAAACCCTTAAAAAAAACCCCCTTAAATTCATTAAGAAAATAATTTGTTTTTAAAAAAACTCACCAAAATGAAGGTATTTATAGAGTTATCCACGTTTTTGCCATTCTTGGAGATCTAAAAATATACAAATTGTAGAAAATCTATTAAAAAACTGTTCCAAAATAATTTAAATATTTTACATATATATATATATATATTTTTTTTAAATATAATATTTAATCTATATCTTAGAAATATAAAATACATTGTTTTCCCTCGCAGGCTGTGGCGCCTGTGCCGCCGGTCGAACTCTGGACGTGATTAGGGGACACTTGGCCCGCGTCGACTACTCCGATGCCTCTATATTACCGACACCCAAGCGTCGCAACATTGGCCGGGACAGGTCCTCGTCCTCCTCGGGCACAGCTACCCCGACCCCCAACACACGTCCCTGCTCGCCCGAGGGCCAACGCCAGGCAACGAATAAAGCCGCCAGGGATTTGGAGCAGCTGCTGGACCCCACCACCGATTGGCCGGCGAACAAGAAAAAGGAGAGCCGTCAGCAGAGAAGCACTCTGGAGAATCTATTTAATTTGACGCCGGCAACGCGTAATTTTTGTTTATAAATTAAGCCTTCTATCAATGATGATGATTTTCTTTAGCTCCAACTCGCATTACGATTGTGGCAGGAAAGCAGCAAAACCAGAAGGTAGTTGGAGGAGGTGGAGTGGGAGAAGTAGCAGGAGGAGGTGGAGTGGGAGAGGTAGCAGAAAGAGGATCGGGGGCAGGAGCAGTATGGGGAACGGGAGCCTTTATCACTTATCCTGCCATTCGTAGCAAAACCCGCGAGGGAACCCTGAAGAAGAGGAATAAATAAGAAAGGATTCCTACAAGGTATGAATTAACCTTAATTTACCTTAAAAAAATTAATAAATATATAATATATATATATACATACATATATAATTATTTATTATAAATAATATTTATTTATTTTATGTTTTTATTTTTCCTTTATAGAACTCTTCGATTGGAATACTTAATTGCCATTATATATGAATTTTGAAAGAATTTTATATTGTTTTTTATATGTTAAACATCAAATAAATATATAAACATTAAATATATATCTAAATAACTACCTGAAATTATTATTTTTATTAACACCTAAAAGTCTAGAAAAAAACGTTAAATGAAAGCCGTTACTTAGCTCAATTTATTTTATAATTTATTTTATTAATATATTTAAATATTTGCAGTGTAAACCCAGGGCTATCTCTGGAAAAAAAACAATCAACGGAAAATATAGGAAAGAAAAGAAAAAGAAATGGAAATTTTAAAGTAAGCAAAGCGAAGCATCAAATCAAAAAACAATTACACGGCAAATGACATTATCAAATGTCAAATGTCATGTTGTTCGGTGGGCCCCCCCCTTTTATTTATATATATTTTTTGTTGTAATTTATTTTATTTTATTTTTACTTTTTTTTTTTTGTTTTCCCTTTGTTTTGTTTTGTGAAACCCCTGGCAGTTGTCGTGGTATATCTGGGAGCACATCTCGCGTATCTGAAAATGCAAAGCAGATGAGACTCCAAAGAGCGCATCAAATTTGTTCGAGGCAATTTTTCAATTCATTGAAGTGGAATTCATAGGAAGCCCCGGACTTGAGGAGACTCCCGGTATGGACCTTGGCCATGAGTCCTTGGCGGAATCTATGGATGCGAGAATACTAAGCGCCACTTGACTTGTGCCCCGTCCCAGGACCTGGGGGGGTTGGGAGTATCTGAAATCAAAATCTAGATTTTTGATTCTCTTATACACGCGTATCACCCGGTCGGTCTCCTTTCACCCCACAAATAAAATTGGAATTGGGGATTGGAGTTGGGAGTTCAGAGTTCAGAGTTGGGAGAGTGGAAACTTGAACTTGGACCGGGGACGGGGACGGGGCTCTATTTGTTTGCCCTTCGCTGGGGGCTTCCTTTTATTCTTTGCCATTCTTTTGAAATTGGCTTTAAGCCCGTTGCTTGTAAATAAATCTGTGACGCTTTTGTATTGTCGGGATTTTTATTTTCATCTTTTAAACATTATTGACTAAAAAGGCACTGCAAGAAAATTGGTCATAAGAAAGCTATTTTTTAATGCTTATTAGGCCTAAGCTTTTCTTTTTTAATTTTATGAACCCCAAAAAAAAAGCTAGAATGTTTTATTTGCGGTCTAAGCATCTAATATCATGTTAATTTTGTTTTATATTTATATAAATTTTTAATTAATTTTTATTTCTACTAATATCCCTTAAAAGCATCTACAAAAATAATAAATTTTTCCAGGACATTCCACCTGGATTCAGGACAACTTTTCCATATGCATTCGCTGACTTATTCCCCTCAATATTGATGACCTCGCATTTGTCTTCGCTGGGTTGAGCCTGAGGTTGAGCTTCAGGTTGAGGTTGAGGTTGAGAAATTGCCCTGACAATGACCCTGGACGATGGCTTCTAATGAAAGTCAACACGCAGGACCTGGATCCTTAATGACTCCCTGGAATGGGTGGCTTCTGTCTGCCTCGTCATCAATTGCAATGGAAATCGAAATGGACTTGGAAATGGAACCAGAGAGGACCCCGGGTCACTTTTAAATATATGTCGATTAAGGAGCGACATTTATTGATAGTGAGTGAGCTCTTCTCTGGGCCCGAGCTCACACCTCTGTGGGTATCTCCGAATAAAGAAAAACTATTAGCAGTAAGCCTCTCTCACACTCTCTCCTCGCCTGGACAAGGACAACTCGCATATGTCACCCTCTTTGAGGGCGGGGGAACGGAAAAAATGAAAAATGATCTCATATGGGGCACGGGAGTGAGGGCAGGACATGCCAAGGGATGCAAGTTTTAGATGAAATATATATTATTATGGTTAATATATGGTTTTTATGTAGAGCAAATAATATTAAAATACATTTTAAATAAAATAACTAACTTAAAAGTAACTTTTGTAGTTTCAGATTATCAAAATAAAGAAATCGAATCAAAAGAAATCAAAATCAATTAAAATATCTAAAACAAAATATAAAATAAAACTTAATTATACAAAATATATATTCCTTACAATTTAAAAGCGCATTTAAAATATTTATTTAAAATATTTATTATTTAATTGCATTTTTATGACTTTTTCTATGTTTAAAAACAAAATATCATCTACTGGGTGATAACTATAAAGCAGTTTGTAGTATAAATATTTTGAAACCAATATTTATACAAAATAATATATAATTTATGAAAAAAAAAAATTGCTGGTTGGATGGGAAATCCCCCTATAAATATCAATAAAATGTTAAAAAGATCTCAAAAAATGATGATTAAATTAATGATTGAAATCAATACTTTATTTTGTTTTTAACTTGTATGATGTAGCTACGTATTATTCATAACAAATGTAATTCGTTAAAAAATTTAAAAAAAAACCTTTTAAAATATTAATAAAATATCGACTTGAGCACATCTCTAAGATAGATGTTGTCTCCGCATTTCTCCAATTGCCATAATTTATCTGTCACATGTCGAATGTGTGTCAACGTCAACGTTGAGTAGCAAAAGTAGTAGCATCCCTTCCTACACGCACACACACACTACACACACCCACCTACACCCACCCACCTACACACACACACACACACACCACCCATCATCATCAGTGGGAGATCTGCTGTCATTAATATTTATTATGTCACATGCATGCACGGACTCGGACTTGGACTCCGGATGCGGACACGGATGCGGATGCGGCCTCGGATCCGGTTACCAAGGTCCGTGTGGTTCGTGGCAGGAGGTCCTGGAGGTTCAAAACTCCTACGTGCCGGGCCCAGAAGTTATGGGCCAAACAGTTTTTAATATTTTAATAAGCCAGCAACTCGAGTTTGAGTGTTGCCGTCGAAATGTTCAATGCTAACTAGTTTCAACTTTGACCCGGGGTCATAGTCCTATTTTGAGTTAGAGCAGAGCAATTTATTTATTTATAAACTAATAATAAAATATAACTATTAAGTTTTGAGAACCTAAAATCCTAATACAGCTGGATCCTTGATTAACTGCCTTCGATATGTGGATGCCTCCCTTTGATCTCCCTGTCACCTGGACCATCATCCCGCCCACAATTCCGATTCTGGCACAATGGGCTCATTAGTCGTTTAATGGAATATGTAATGTGCGCCTGGGTTGGAGTTGATAAAGTGACGAGTGTTGGTTGGGTGGGTGGTGCTTTTACAGCCCACGGCCGGTGGTTGCTGATGATGATGGTTGGCCAAGGAAAAACTAACAAACTAATCCAATATTTTTATTACGAAATGCCATTAAGGGTCATTGAATATTGTGGCATAATAAATAAATGGCCCCCGAGACTAAGCTATATATATAATATATATATATATTTTTTTTTGGGAATAATCCTGGCTATCAGCAGCATCATTATTCAAAGGCGGATTTGGATTCCATGGAAGGCTCTGACACACATACATCAAAGCGTCTTAAGTGCACAGTTTTTCCGGACTGCTCAAAAAGCGATTTTTCTCTTGGTTTTTCGGCTTGCGCACATTTTCATTAATAGGAAAAATTCTAAAGGAGGGGGAGCAGAGAGCATATCCTTTAGTATCCTGCCAATTGAGTGTCTCGTCTTTTCAGCTCGGCCATTAATAAGCCAGTTCACACCCAAAACACCTGACGCCCTTGGCTGGGCAAACCCTTTTGGCCACCCACCTGAGCCACCTGTATCTGGTGGGCCCACCTGAGGACCTCCACTCAAGGACCTCCACCGCCCAGCACGGCCAACGTGCGCTTAATTAGTCCGTTTTGTTTAAAACGATTCTGATGACCATGGGAGCTGATGATGATTCTCATGTTCTTGGGCATGAAAAACGTGTGCATATTCAGATAAATGCATATGCAGGGGAGTCCTTTGGTTTTAAGGATTTTTAAATACCCTTTTGTATATTTTAATTAAATTTTAAAAATATTTTAAATTTAAAGTACAATGTACAAAAATCATTTAAACTTTTAAAAAAGAAATATTAAATATAAAATACAATATGTATTTAATAAAATTTCCTGAATTTCCCAACCCTTTTACAGGGCATTCCGACCTCCTGGCTATCCTTTTCTGTGTGTCCTGTATATGTGTATATATATATATATATATTTTTTTTTGCACTTCCTGCAGGAGCTGCTTGTTTGCAAGCAATTCAATTTGCCGGCTTTCCCCCTGCCCCATTTTCATTTTTCGCATTTTTTTGTTTCGCCCCCGCATCTCCATCCTCAACGCTTTTCCCACGTTTTCCAACGCCGCGCTTTTCTTTTCGCTGGCTCGGACCCCGTGTGTTTGCGTATGTTAATCGAAATGTTTGGCGGCCTGAATGGGGGGCGTATCTACGTCCATGTCCATACATATATGGGAATTATTTCGCAGCATTTTTTTTCGCTCTCATTTTTTTGTATTTTATTTTTTTTTTTTGTTTTATTTGTGGTCCGTGTAACGCGGCTTTGTTTAACATTAAATGGAGGTTAATACCTGGCAGCACGTCCACTTGGAAACAGGGGGTCCAACCAGTGCAGCATCGCAGCCAAAAGGGGTTAAATTGGGGTTGGCATCTGCATCGCGAAAGGTGGGGGGGAAGGGGAGCTAATGTTATTGCCACCGCATTGGATTGTTGGGCCCGCGGGACCTTTGACCCCCCACACAAACCTCCTCAATAGGCGAATGATTTTACGGTTAATTGATTTTAAAGCGATTTCGCTTAAATGTTATCGCTGCATTGTTATTGTCCTGCCCTCTCCTGTGCTCCACCAGGACACAGGACTTTGGTGAGGGTTTTTATTTTGATTCTTTTGTGAATGACAGGACAAAATGTGATTACATTTACGGGGATTTTCCTTGATTTCAGATTCAATTTTTTTTCTTTTGGTAAATATTAAATAATAATTTTGAAGAATTGAACAAAATTGATCAAATAAAAATTTGTTGTGCGATTTTCAATTAAAAAAAAAGCAAATTAAAAAGCAAAAATTTTGTTGTTGTATTTTGTGTTTGTTTAACCAAAACATTTTTTTGGAATTTTTCAAAATTGTGAAACTGTTATTAGTTTTACTGCCAACCCCCTCAGATGTTAATTATTGCTACCGAGACAAAGCCATTTCGTGTCTCTAAATTGTTTCATATCGACACGGCGATTGCTTGGGGATATATAAATATATATAAAAATATATATGTATATATGCTGTGTTATATGGCCAACCCCCTTTTGGCCAAAGTCCGGCTGGAAAAGGCAAAGATTGCACTCGTGTGTTCATTAAAACAATAAAACGAAGACCCACACACAGAGGCATATAAAGATATACAGATACATAGATACAGATACAACTAACAGATACAGATACGTTTAAGGTTACGGCTACGGCTATGGCTGTGAAGATACAGATCCGAAGGACGGCTAATTATGATTTCTCCAAACTGACAGCGGTCAAAACAGCCTTGGGAGGTTATTATCGAGGGGTGGTAGTCCCCTTTCCCTGCTACTGAAGGGACTTACCCCCCCCCCACACACACACCCATGTGCTGCCGCCTATCTGTGCGTAACGCAACGTAATTACACAACATTCTTAGTTTTTGGGCATTTCGCCAGTGGCTATTTGCCCATTGGTTTTACGAGCGTGCTGCACTTTTGCGGCCATCATCGGGATTCAGGACATCAGGACATCAGAGCATCAGGATGGTAGCAGGAAGACCTCGCAGGCTCATCAGCAACCCCCGAAAAACTATCCCACAATAACCGAACGGACGAACGGCCGAATAACCGAAGCGGTAACTGTAACTGTTTACTGGAGGCTGTGCCACCTGTCCACCAAACGATTGTGTGGGCGTACACTGAGCGAAATTGTCAGGAAAATTAAAGATAAATAAAAGAAATTAAAAAAAAATTCTGGGCAAAGTGTCTTAGGATTTTAGGGAAAAATAAGACTCAAAATCGGGCCAGAAAAATTAATTAAAAGGAAAAAGAAAGATCAAATTTTTAAGTCTTAAAATATACAAATATTTCTTCTATTTAAAATATAGATAATAAATATTAAAAAAATAATAAATTAATTAATAAATATATAAAAAAAATGTAGACTTATTTCTGCAAGTGCCAATCCCTGTCCCAAGAATGTTATTAGCAGCTTGCGTGCAAAAACATTTATGAAATTCCCACCCCACAGGACACACGCGCTGGCAGGACATGGCCAGGGGGATGTGGATGTGGATGTGCCCATGGACATGGACATGGACATGGGCCTGGCCACTCTGTCTTTATGTGACGACGCAGAATGATACGAAAACGTTTCGTCATAAACTTCAATAATCGTAAATATAGATTTCTCCCCCCCCGGTTTGTTGTTGGTTGAAATTAATAGTTTTAGGCTTTCGTCCTCAGGCAGGAACAGCATCCGCATCAGCAGCAGGAGCATCGCATTTCATTTTCTTAGTTTTTCCAGCTCCTGCTGCTGGCTGCTCTTCCTGCTTTTCCTGCTCCTGTAATGCACATTTATGTGTCTAACAGTTTTATCGTTTCGTCAATGTCATAAATTCTGATCTGCGGTAGCCGAAATTGAACTTAATGCGACATATAGACATTGCCACGAAATAGCCAAAAGGATGTACAGTTTCTCTGATTTTGGAAATACAACAAATAAAGAAGATACAAAAGGTCAAGTGGAGTATTTAAATTTAATTAATCAAGTGATCAAATATTAGTTTTTTGTATAATAAAAATATTCACAAGAAATAAATATAAGATCAACTGAAGTATTTAATTTCAATTTTAAAATGTGTTGAAAAATAATATTTCATCATATAAAAAAAATAGAGTTTCTCTCATTTTAAACATTACGTGCTCAAAAATTAATTTTAATAATTTTTAAAATACAAAACAAAAGGATTAATTTAGGTCAAATTAATTATTTCAACTTAACAATAAAAAGGCTTGCAAAGCTCTTTCTTTTAAACTATAAAAATATGGGATAATTTGGAGGTTCAGTTAAAAATTTAAACTCAAATTTGAAAATATACAAAAATTAATTTCTATATTTAAAAAATTACAAAATAAATATATAGTCAAGAAAAGTATTTAAATTGAATTTCTAAAGTAATCAAATTTAAAAATTTCATCCTATAAAACCATATTCAAAAACATGGTAATTATGGTCAAAAATATAGTATTTAAACTTAACATAAAAAGGGTGTTAAAATTAATTTTCATTTGATAAAATCATCTCTGATTTTATTAATAAAATATACAATAAAGCTAGCGTCAGGAACAGTATTTAAATTTCATTTAAATTAAATTTGCATCTTATATAAATATACACAACAAATATGAGGTCAAGTAGATTATTTAAATTTTGCCTAAAAGGGTTTAAAAATATCTAATCTTTTTTTAAAAAACTTTATTACAACCCAAAAAGACCCCATATCTAACGACCTGCAGCTAATTCCAGATGCCAAGAAGATCCTGTGGACCCTGCCAATAATTACTTGCCATGATATATGTCCAGACACATCGATAATCTTGGCCCGATAAATTATAATGGGTCTTCCCACCCCACTTTCGATGAACTTCGGACTGGTCTCTGATTCCTCGATTCAGATCCTGGTTTGGGCTTATTATTTATGTGGCAATTAGCGGTGCAGGACAGGCTTTCAGGAACCGGCCAAAGGCGAGCCGATTTTAATGACCATTTGAAGCGCATTTCGTTGTTGGCACTTTATTTTTATTTATTTTTGTGGGGGAGTACCCCCCACCCAGCCCACGACTTTGGCTTGGCTTGGGGGAACTCCTTATCAAGATGTTCGGTCGCCAAGTCTAATTGATAGGGCGGGCACGCCCACCCAAAGCGTTCGATATATTCGCGTGCTCATAATTTGAGCACAGGGAACAAAAGCAAAAAAAAAAAAAAACAACAAAAAAAAGAGAAATACAAGAAAAATAAAATAAGGGCCCCCGTGGAAAATCCACAAACACATTGTGTGCTAAATTACTAAATCAAAGGGGTTGCTACTTCAAGGGTCAGTTCTCTCCGCCTCCCTCCTTTACTATATATTTCTATATATTTTTGTATATTTCCCTATTTACCGGGAATTTGCACTGGTTCTTGGTATACCTGGCCGGGGGGGTAGAGCCCATGTGTTGGCGTGTCGATCGCTCATAATTCGCTTTCGGCTTTCGCAGGACATGCAAGCAAACAAAATCGAAAATTCAGCACGAACATTATCGATAAAATTGCCATTAAAGCAGCGCCACAGTTTGTGGGCCCTTATCGATAGTTTGCATCGCGTCGCGTCGGAACGGAACAGGAACGGAAGTCGATTTGGATGATGAATGAAGGCGCGATGAAACGGTTCAGATATAGCCAAAAGCTGAAGCTATAGCCTTAACCCCCCACCCGCTGCTGTGTTCACCCAAAATCCACGGGGAGAGCTCTTCGACAAGGGTTAAGCCAAGGTGGTACAATTATGGCCAAAACAAGGGGAAATTTTTTGTCAAACAATAAAAAAAAGAAAAGAATTGCTATATAAACTTTAGACTTTTAAATTTTTAAAAAATTTTTCAAGGCATTACATCCTAAAACGGGCAAAAAATAACATTCACAAATGAATATGCAGATTTATAAACCGTATAATTAATAAACATATTTTTCGATTTAAAATTAAAGCCTTTTTGCCTTAGCTTTGATTTTTGAATTTTCAATATTTCCTCAAAATAAATACATACATATGCAGATGTATATCAATAAATATTGATTTAAAGTTATATTTTAGTAGGACTTGAAGGCTTAAGATGGCCAAAAGGAAAGGATTGAAACAACAAAAAAATTCCGTTTAGCTCTGAAAGTCTTTATTATCCCAGTTTTTTTATTTAAAAAAAATTTAAGTAGAAAAATATAAAAACAAATTTTATTTAATATAAATACAGAATACATTTTTGAAGTATTTTTCTTTAAGGATAAAACAGTTATTTAATATTAAGCACGCTTAATCAAAGCTTTAATAAATGCATTTTAAATTTGATATTATAAAATTAAAATATTTACCAATTCTTAAGCCCTCAGAAAATGAAAAAAAAAACTATAAATTCAAAATTTCCGCTGCCATTCCAATGACTCAATCTAATCCCCTTCATCTGCTCCATTTTCATACATTTTTCCCCGCTCTATAAGCCGTTGCAAATAATACAATTAAATAAATTTACGTGCGCCACGCAATCTGCATACATAACTTGGCCAGCGTAGTCCCCGTTTAGAAGGACTCCAAGGACAAGGGGTCGCAGTGCCTGAGAGTATGCAAGAATTCATAAAAACTGCGAGAGGCGGCGAGCGAGTGAAGAAATCAAATGAGAGTTCACTTCGGTACGGTTCAATCATGCAAAGTGGCAAAGGAACTACAAAAAAAAAATCTATATATGTATACAGCGGAAAAACTGAGGAAAATCCGCGGGTGGGGGGGACCATGACGAAAATATTGCCAACAAATGAAGTCATTTGCATGCATGACAATTGTTATTGCATATTATTTTTTTTTTGGCGCACGCGCTAATATCGAAATTGACAAAAATGCCCCAAAAACCGAAAGTTATCAGCAAAAAAAAAACCCTATAACTACCCCTTTGTGCTGCCGCCACTGACAATGAAATTTATGGCACATAAAGAACTATAAACGTCTATAAAAAATATAAAGAAATACCCGGCGGCAAGGCAATAAAAATGAATTGGCGACAACTCCGGATATATGAGAATATGCTATCTACATAAAGCCGGAAATCGCCAAAAAGAGCGAGAGATTTAACAGCATTTTGCGGCTTGTCTGGATTTTCCTTCAAGGACTCTACTTATATGTATGGAAATGGGGTCCTTTTTTCTTGCATCATTATTATTCCCCTTTCTGGTTATGGAGTATCTCCCTTTTTATTATATTTAAAGTACAGGTTTCCAGTTTATAATATTTGTTAAATAATTAAAATAAAATATAAGCTTCTAAGGAAATTAAGGGAGAATTAAAATTGGGAACCAAGGAGATTTTAAATATTATTTTTAGCAGTCTGAATTTTAAAAATAAATTTGCGACATTTTTTGGTATGCCTTTTTGATATAGAAAATGGCAGAAACTAAAGTCTAGATTGTTTTATTTCCTAAATAATTAAAATAAAAATATAAGACCCGTGTTGCCCATGATTTAATTTATTTAACTTTTGTGTGCAGAATTATTCTATTTAAAGTTTTTTTTTTTAATTTATAAACTTAAAAATTGTCTAGAAAATAAGGTAAACAAAGGCAGCAGCTTTCCAATGGCCAAAATGGAAAAACTGCAAGAGAGGATCGTTCCCTTTAAGCGGCGCGCGCACTCTTAGGTTCCACATTGCAGAGCGAGAGCACACGAAGCATGCAATAAGGAAAAACGAAGCAAGGAAGAACGAGAGAAACGGGCAAAGGAAAAAAATGCGCACTCGTGACAAAGAAAGAAGATGGAAAAAGCCAAAGGCCAAAATGCGCGCGCGAATGCAGAGATACACGAAGGAAGATGCAAACAAGAAAAACTCACCTATTCACATCGCTGTTGCTGCCGCTGCAAAAGGGACGAAGCTCAAACTAAATGGAGCAATAAACCTTCTTCAAATAAGTAGAAGTTATTAAACACATTACACAACACAAGAAAAAAATGAACAAAAAGCCTTCTTTTGATTTGAAGGCGGCGCGCACACACACACACATATATATACACTCACATTAAAAAAAAAGAACAAAAAGCCTTCTTTTGATTTGAAGGCGGCGCACACACAAACACGTATACACACACACAATAAAAAAAAAAGAACAAAAAGCCTTCTTTCGATTTAAAGGCGGCACACACACACACACATTAAAAAAAGCACACTTAACGAACGAATTTTTGGTAAGCCAAAAAAACCGAAACAGCGGCCCGTTTTCGGTCTAAATTTCACTTCAATTCAATTATACTTTATCCCTGCGCGGGGGCCCGCTGTTTTTCCGCGACTTTCCCGAGTCTTTCACCGTTTTTCCGCCGTTTTCCTTTTTTTTCCGATCGCGCTGCGGAGGCACGTCCGACTCCGCCATCGATTTTTCAACAAGTGAGCCGCAGCGGACAGCGAGAGGAGTCAATGACCGATATTGGAAATGGCAATGCCTGAGAGGAGAGTCGGAGTCGCAGTGGTCAGCGAGAGGAGTCAATGCCAATTAGATTATTTTAGGCCAGATCTTGAAATCAAGCTATCTGGCAGCGCTGGCAGCGAGAGAAGTGAATGACCGATAATTGAAGTTGGCAAAGCCTGAAAAAGAAGTTTGAAAATAAAGAGAAATATATTTAAAAGCAGCTTCTTAAATTTGATCCCATTCAACATGCCTTCTCTTAGGTATAAGTATTTATTACTTTAGAATTTTAGCCTTTACATTTTTGATACAAACTTTTTACTAAAATAATAATAAAAGAGAAGAGTTGGAAATTGAAAATATTAATATTCTAAGTTTGATCTTTAGAAATTATTGTTTTGACTTTTTTATTTATTTGTTCTAATTTTGTATTCAAGTCGTGATGAAGTAATTTATAAGGATACAGCAGGGGGTTGGAATATGGCAACTAGGAGTAGGAATAATCAAAAAAGGAATCAGTTGCGATCAGCGATTGATTTGGTTAAAATTAATAATATTTGAGGAACACGTTTAGCATATAAGCCAGAATTAAAGGGTGCATTTGAAAATATTAGATTTATATAAATATATTCATTATATGTATATATTTTTAAAGGTTTTATGTATTAATCTTAAAAAAACTATATAATTTATTTATATTACACATTATTTATTATGATTTTAGCATTTATAGAAGAAAAATATTTGGTTCTACCTTATCTAGAATTATTTTTCACACCCCTCTAAACACATGTTCATTAGAACCCCCCAAAAACATATTTATTTCACAAATTAAAACCCATTAAAGACTTCTATATACCTATTTATTCCGTGTCATTTAAGCCCATTTCGGTTACATTATTTTTACCAATTTTGGTAAGGTGAAAATTAGAGGGGCAATCGGGTTGGTAATAATAAAAAAAAAAAAAACAACACACGCCCAAAAGGTGCAGTCGATGTCAGTTGGCTTTTGGCTTTGACATTTGATGAATTACACGCATTCAACTACACATCTAATTAGACTAGGGACACACTTTTATTGCACACTGTGTGTGTGTGTGTGCTGTGTTCGAGGTGTGTCCCAGTGCCGGCGATTTTTCACACCACTTTGTGCTGCGCTGGCTGCTAATTAATTAATTAGCCTGATGACAAAACAAACTCGGGCGCTGATGAGCTCGAACCGAAAGCAAACTAATGGAAATTGAAAAATTGCCAGGTTAAAGCTTAAATAAAAACAAGAAAGGAAGATAACTTCGGTTCGCAGATGTTTACCATTGCAGTGTGCAAATTTAAACTTGAAGTCATCTTTAACTTAAAGAAAAATAAAAAAAAGTTAAATTTATAAAAAAAACAAAAAAAAAAAACGATATTGAAAAATGGTCTTTATGGGGGATTCGAACCCGCGACCTCTCGATCGAATTTAAGATCTTCCATAGCACTAACAGAAATGTAAACTTTAACAGTTGCTTATCAGTCTGTAACTACAAATTGAATGTTAAAACTATTAACATTTTTACATTCAATTTGCAGTTACAGACTATGTAGCCCAAAAGTTTGCATTGATATTGTGCTTAATCTTTTTTTAGCACATATAATAAACTTGCAAATCTAAGCTTACTAAGCTACCTGTGTTTGTAGCTTACATTTTTTTTTTAAATTTGTTTCTGCCAAAATATGGCTAAATCGATAAAGAATATATATATTTATATATTTAAATTGGTTTGTTAGTTAGTTTACATCTTTAAACTAAAGAGCTGAAATATTTAACTCTTAAATCGATTCTATAGATATTTTTACTGATAATTTATTGGTCAAATTTAATTATAAACTCCCTAACTAAGCCAAAAAAAACCTTTTATTTTAATTATGAAAACATTTCTTTGCTAGTTTTTAGCAGGTTAATAAATAATCATTTTTTTAGTTTAAAATTTTAATCGATTAAAAATTATTATGTATGATTTTTTTAATTCAGAAGATAACTATAAAAATTCTCCTATTATCTTTGATTAAGAATATACAAGTTTTATGGGGTCGAAAATGTCTCCTTTACTGCGTTGCAAACTTCTGACTAAAAATATAATACCCTGCAAGGGTATAAAAAACTTAGAACCATTTAAGGATTTTAAATTATTTAAAGAATATTTGTAGTATAATTTTACCACATTTCAAGTCACAAGTCTTGAACTTACAGTTCCCTCCATTCTTTATGCCTTTTAAAATATTGAAAAAATATATATTAAAGCCAGAAAATCAATAACTTTGCCACCACCCTCCCTCTCCTCACATTTATTTTATTAATACTTTTTTACACCCACCACATTTCCGGGCGGAAAACTCTCAAGGCCGTTTATCATTCGCGGCTCATAACTTTGTGCAATATGCAGAAGGCGGTTGGCACTCCCTCGCCCCCCGCTGTGGTGCCTGTGAAAATCCAAAGCTGTCAATGAGTTATGTTTGGCGCTATCATAAAATTTGACAGGCCTCCTCCCGATTTCCGATTTTCCTCGCCCGCGGAAAATGCAAATGTCAGCAGTCGAAGCGGAAGCGGAAGCGCACATTTAAGAAAAGGCAAAGGCAAGTCTTCCCTTTTTGGGCTCACTCGCACAGTGTCTGCCTTGGAGTTTAGTGAATGCACTGAGCGGAAAGTATATATGTATATATTATATACTATATTTAAATAGTAGACAATATATTATAACAAGAAAAACATAATAGAAAATATATTAACAAAAGCTTAAGGGAAAAAAGAGATGTAATTTCGTCATGCTACCTTGATTCTTTTCTATATATTTACATATTATTTTTTACTTACTTAGAATTTCTTTAAAATATTTTTTGATATCCCTAAATATAATAAATATTTAATTAGCTAATAGAAAATATTATAAAACAAATTTAAAAATAAAAACTGAGACGATTTTCGCTACAGTATTATTATTTATTATTACTTTTATTTCAATTTCAAAGGTCCACTTCCTCAGCTTGATTTACTTTTTATTATTATTATAATTAAACCAATTAAATCTCTCTTAAAATAATTGATACTTTCTCTAAAAAATCCTTTAACTCTTCTCTTTTTTTCTCTCTCTGTATCTAGTGAAAGTGTTGAGGGATTATCGGGGAAATGGAAGGAAGCTCAAAGGGGGTAAAGGATGTGCGCCACTCGACGACTCAGCTTTCCTTATTGAAAATCAATGACGTCATGTGGCGCAGTTGTCTGCCAAAAATTGTGAAAAGGGTTTTAACCAAGCAAAGCCTTAAATATATAGAAAAATATACAAATATCTATACATCCATATATACATATATATATATATATATTAAACATTTTCCGCCAGCACTTAAATGGCAACAAGTTGCAGTTTTTGGCCAGAGTTTAATTTGAGTTTTGCCTCCGCAAACTAGGCAACAATAAAACCTAATGCTGTGTCTGTGTGCGAGTGTGTGTCTCTGCATTTTGCAATTGTGCAATATTCAACAATTTTCGCACTTATTTTTGAGTATTATCGAAAAAGTTTTCCCATCATCGAAACGCAAGCGGCAATTGGCCAAACAACGCACGTTTCCACCACCCTTTACGTGTTACGTGTTATGTGTTACGTGTCCGATTGTGAATGGGAATATATCCATTATAAATACTAGCTAATAACCAACTGTGTGTTTGTTTGAATTTTTGGCAAAAGTTTATTGGACATTTTTGAGATTTGATTTCTGGCAAACGCTGCGACGTGAAGCATAAATAATTATTTGAGCTATTGTTTATGAAGGTTGATAGTTTTTTTAAAGGAAATACATTGAAAATAAAATATTAATTAAATTGTAAATTGTAATTTAAATGAGTTATAAATAGATAGTTTGATTTTGAGTGGATATATAATGTTATTTTTTAAAGCATTTGTAAATGTAAATCAACTAAGGATTTTATGATATAAAAAATAAATAAACAAATCAATATAAATCAAAATAAATATTTATAAAATAAAAAATTAAAAAACATTATTTTAAGATTAGTATTTAATTTTGTTAAAAAAAACTGTGCCCTAATGGAGATATTTCATCGATAAAGGGAGACTTTTCCAAGGGATTTGAATAATCCGTTCTGGTGGCTTTCACTCCTCCCCTGACTCTCACCTGAAAAATCCGCCCAATCACTCAGCCAACTGTTCATTTTGCAGCTTCCCCCTTTTTTTTGTGATTTTATATTTTTTTCTTAGCTTCGGTTTAACGCTTAAATTAGTCCAAAAAAAAGCACCAAGGATCAGAAGATATCCCAACCCCCGGAAAAGTGGCTGCCACCACCATCGCCATCAGCGGAGCCCTGGAACTACCTATGAAAATATTTTAAACATTTTCCGGCGGCGCGTTCTTGACAGCCGCAAACTGAGGATGGAAAATGGCAGAGAAATTACCAAAAAAAAAATATTCATTTCACTTTTTTCCCCCACTTTTCTGATAATTTTTCCTCTCTTTTTGCCTCTTCGTTTGTTAATTTATAAAAAACGCTTGAGGCAATGGAGGTGTGGGGAGGGGGGGTGCCAAGGTGAGGCCAAGTGTCGCCTGGCGGGGGTAGGAGGAGGAGGAGGAGGGTGAGGAGTTGGAGGAGTTGGAGGAGGGTTCGGAGGCGGTGAAGGTGCGAGACATGAGCGGTGTAACATTGGTGGTGGAACGAGGCAAACTTCAAACGAGATAAATACAATTTCCATTAGGCCTCGCGGAAAATCCCCTCGAACCACATTCATACTTCTTCTTATCCATAAACAGATGCACTGAGCAAAAATTTAAAAGAGTAAAGAAATATTTAAGCAACAAGAAAGAGAACTTTTTATGTCATTAAGCTGAAAACTTAATAAACTTTTTTATTATATTTTTATTTATTATTGATTTATTATATTTCTCATAACTAAATGAATATTTTATAAAATGTGTATTTGTTAATTTGTTTAATTTAAAATTGGTTGAAAATGTTTTTTTTTCAATTGTTATTCTTTGTTTTATTAATAAAATATTTACTCTACCTTTAATAGCAAAAAACATTAAAAAATAATTTAAAATTAGCCTAATTCCTTATTAATTTATTAATTTACTAAGGACTGAATTTAGTTATTAACCGAAAATCATAAATAAAGGTAAGAAAATCGTAAAAAAAAATAATTTTCTCCTTTTCTCTCAGTGCTTATATGCAGAAATTTCACATTGTCAGTTATTTCACCGCCTCACCCCACTTGAGGTTTTTTCCTATTGATTTTAGGGCTTTTTCACAGTTTTTTCCCAGAAAAATAAAAAAAAGGAAAGGAACCCGAACCCTCCTCCGCCTCCACCTCCGTAGAACCTTCTTCGTTCTGTTTTACGTTAATTTTTTAATTGTAAATATTGCCCTGGGTCGAATTTTTCATCTGGGCCCGCGAGTTGTCCCTGCTGCTGCTGCTGTCCTTCAATCCCGCCTTAAGGTTCATAATTTTTTACCCCCCAAACCCGGGTCCGAACCCCCTGCGATGTTTACATAATTTGTACGTTACAACGCGCTTCCCCTTCCCTGTGTGTGTGTTTTTGGGCTACTTTTGCTCCCAAAAAATTGTTTTTTTTTTTTTTTAAATAGATTTCCACATTTTCTGCGTTTTCTTCTGAGCCTGGGAAATGTGCGCAGTTGTCGTTGAATTAAATCCCAAGATGAGAAAATGGTATGGGAATGAGGCTCGACCGATTTCCCTCGATTATTTTTATGTTGATTGCCATTTTTATTGGTCCGCCAGCTAATTGCAAACTATTGGATTGCACACACACACACACAGAGGACACACACAACCCCCCCTTTATGGTATCATAAAGTAGGGTTATGTTGATGTCCGATTTCGGTTCTTGGGGGGTATTAGAAATTATGACAGGACCCTGGGCCAGGACCTGTAAATCCTGGAATTTATTGAGAGACATCTTTGGGGGAGCCGGCAACTTTGTGCCATATATAGTCATATATATTTATATATATAAAAGTGTGTGTGTGTGTGTGTGTATCTCCGGAAGTCAGAAATAGGCGGCCATAAAGTGCACAATAAAAGAGGTGGTCCAGGCGGGATGAGAGTCTTGCGGAGTTCTGTCTTTGAGGGGCTTGGGGAGCAGGTCCTGGAAATTGGGTTTTGAATGTATATATCCTGGTTTTCTATATATTTTATTTCTATATTTAATGTGTTATTTTTTTTATATATGTTTTTCTATATATTTTATTTCTATATATTTTATTACTATATGTTTTTCTATATGTTTTATTAGTATATTCTTTTTTACTATATACTTTATTTCTATATATTTTTCTATAGTTTATATTATAATTCTTATATATTTTTTATTACTATATATTTTATTTTTATATATAGTTTTCTATATATTTTTTATTTCTTGCCAAAGACTACCTTCCTCATGGTTACTTCCTACTGGCTTTCCTTTCAGAATTTATATGGTATTTTTTATATTATATTATTTTATAAAAATAATTTATATTTTGTGGAACTTTTTTAGATATTTTACAGATAATAATGCCATTTTCCCTTTATAAAGAAGATTTTAATCATCAATGAATACTGATTGAAATTCTTGCTTTTTTAATATCTTGCTCCTGCTAAAGGTTTCTTTATTGGAATATAGATTTTATTCTGATATATTATATATATATATGTATATATATATATATATATTAAACTGTATACTTTATATTTGATCAGAATCATACAAATATTCATCAGTTTTCGATAAAAATATATATTTTTTTCTTAGGGGTTGCTCTTATGTGAAGGTCTTATGTGAAGGTCAGGCCTTCAAAGGTCGTCTTCGTTGTGCAGAAAGTCAAGGGAAAATCGTCGCTTTTTGGCTAATGAAAAAGAAATAAAAGTGTCGAGTGCATTATTGCCGCACACACACACACTCACATCCACACACACACACACATATGCTCATATCATCTTCCCTGGTAATTGTTGAAACATTTTTAGTGCCAGTCTGCGTGCTACGTGTCCGTGGCTCCCCTCCTCGACCAGTGGCTATTATTTTGCACTTACTATAACATGCACATAAATATTTTTTCCCATTTATACCCATACGTGTCGGTGTATGTATGTGTGTGTGTGGCTATTTTATTGATACTAACACACACAAACACACGCCCCCATTAAAAGGACATGGAGTGAAATTTTGGTGGGGATTTTTGCCTCGTTTTTATTGTCGCCTTGGCGAATCTCTGTCAAAAAGCAATAATCATCAATTCTGATTCCTTTTCTCTCTCACTTTCTGTGTTTTTTTTTTGGGCTTTCGGCAAGGACATTTGCCGATTTGATATCAAATTGATTATTATTTATGTCGCCCAGGCACTGCCTTCTATATTATCCTGGCTAATTGTCTGACCGGGCTTTGGAGTTTCATCAGAAGTAGGGGAATATATTGAGAAAACTATTTAGTTTATTTAGTTATAGTTGCGATATATATTTGTACTATTTAGGATTAGCTTAATTTTTTGTAAACATCAGATTTAAAATAATATTTAACAAGAAAAGAAATTCTGAATATAATAGTAGAATCCATCTAGCCAGGTTTTGAAATTATAAATTATTTATAATAGTTTTAATATATTCATTATATATATATATATTAATCTGAAAATTCAGTCCTTCTTTATTATTAATTTTAATTTATGAAAGCCTTATTGTATGCATATTCACTTGTATTTATATAAAATCAAAATTAAATTTTATTTAAAGAGTCTTAAAATTATATTAAGTTTATTTTAAAATTTTTATATTGAAACCCTTATTTTATATTTAAATAATTAACCAATTTATATGCAAACAAAATTCTGGCAGAATTCCTAATGAAGTTATAAGCTGTTTTCCTACTTTTTAGAGTCGAAGGATTATTATAAAGTGACTTTAGAAAAAAGTGCCTATAACTATTAAGAAATTATAATCTTGCTAAATGTCTACCACTAATAAACTTGCTGTAAATATTAAATTTATGTATATATTTAAATATTTTGCAGTGTTAATTAAAGTTTATTAAAGTAATATGTCTTTGGTGAGCACAAGAAACCGGTTAGCTTGAGCCCTTCGACTTTGACTTTGGCTTCATCTTTCTGTTGAGCTCTCCTCTGCCCACTTAAATTACTTAATTTTAATTTCCGTAGGCGCTTTGCTTAATCAGCAACTATTAATGCTGCTTTTTGCTTATTTACGAGGTGCAAATGACTTCCATTGAGAGTCCAGCGTGGGCAGTTTCACAATTTCAATGCCTTGTTCCCCTTAGCTTAACTCCATCAGAGGTTCTTCATTCAAAAACTGGTTTAAATATTCAAAGTAAAAAAAATGTACAAGTCAAAGCTAATCACCTATCAATTTTCAGCAAGCCTGGTTTTTCCCCTGTCTTTTCTTTTTGGGTTATTTTCCCCACAGTTTGTCACACTTAATTAAAGAAAATTTTAAGCACTTTAGATGTCAATTTGTGCCCACTTGCCGCCCAGGGCCGATGACAGTCCTGGTCCTGGGACCCATCAAAAGCCAGGCGGCGAAAACGAAAAATAACGAAATATAAAAAAAAAAGAAAAGAAACCAACCAAAAACAAAAAAAAAAAGAGGAGAAAACGAAATGGTTTAATTAAGTTGAAACCCTTTCGTGCGTGCCACCAGATCCTGGTCCTTCTTCGACTCCAAGTGGCCCCGTCAAGTCCTACTGGGGGTTCGTGTTAATTTCCAAGGTGTTTGCTATTCCAAGCTGTTTCCGTTCTAATATAAAAAATCAGCGTAATTAAAAATCAAATGATTTTTTCTTGCAGCCGTCGTCGTCGTCGTCGTCGACGACAGTGAAATATCTTCATTAATTTTGCTCTTTTTTGCTGCGGGACATCCTTGTCCCTTATCCTTTCCAATTCATTCAATGCTGCACAATTTTTAACTCATTAATTGGTGTGGGCGCAACCCTTTTTTCTCTCAAGTTCCCTTTTTTTTTTGTAATGTCCTGAAAACGTAGCCAAGTGATTTATTTGTTTAATCCTTTTCATTTTGCAACCGATTTCTTTTTATTTATATTACCGCCTTCCCCCTCCCAACCGCCACAGCCTGGCCACTTGAAATGTTGCTGATTAGAGAAAAAGGCAGACGGCAAAGGAGTCCCTGAAATTGGATGAGCCGAAACTCTTTCTTGGCATTTAATAATTTCTTCTTTACCCAAGAAATTCTAGAAATTCCCAGTAACCTCTTTAATATAGAAAATTCTATATATGTACATATATTTCCCAACTAATTGATTCATTATCGATTCCCTCTCAGATCTCCTTGAGGTTGTAGTAAAAAAAAGAGTTAAAATCTTTCTGCTAAATCCAAATCCCATGGCAGCAGGATCGACAGACGACGACTGGCAACTTGTTTAGCTGATTTTAATCCGCATTCGATACGGTAACAATTTTTTTTACCTCATCACTCTGGCCAACTCTCTGGCCTGGCCAAGATTCCCTCGGCTTCCACACCAATCAAGAGACGAGAGCTTTTGACATTCGCATAACTTCCGATTTAATCCCAGCGCGTGAACGTTGTCGTTGTCGTCGATCCTCATCCTTATGTCCCAATTCCAATCCCAAGACAAAGGCACTGGGCATTATTTTTTGAGACAGTTTAAAATTCGAATTAAATTGTGACAATATACTAACAGCCAAACAAATAAATATTATTTTAAATTAAAAGTTTGTTTAGGAAAAATATGAAATACATAAATTTATATTAATAGAATATGTTTTCAAGTAAATTATATGAAAATTAAAATGAAAGCTGTATTAAATAATTGGTTAAAGTGATATTCTTAGCATTTTGCATTTAAAATTAAAAAAAAAAATATATTAAATCCGTTTATATACATTAATAAAATAGTTTTAAATATATATTTAAAATATATATTTAATATTTTAAATATATATTTAATGAAATAAAAATTGTAATAATATTTTAATTGTTTTCAAATAAAAAATGATTTAATGTAATATTTAACAGTTTTTTGGACATTTTAAATGAATTTGCAATTAAAATGTAATGACAAAAATATTAAATACAAAAATAAATAAATATAAATAATAATATTATAAATTAAAATAATAACCTGAACTGTTTAAAAATGCTGTTATGCATTTTCTTTAATTTTTTTTATAGATTATTAAAATGTTTTTCTTATAAAAATCAATTTATTACTTCTAATAAGTCCTGCAGTGCCCTTTGATTTAATTCCTATAATAATATATATTATAAATACTATAATATTATAATATATATATTGTTTATTATATTATTTTCTCTCAGTGCGTTTGCCTCCTTGGTCCATCTGCTGAGTTATGCGCTTCTGTGCGTTGTCGTATTTTGTAAGCTTTTACGCGCCGGCTACCAGAGGCGGCCCGAGGAGCCCATTCCCAGTCTCCCTATCCCCACCTCCCCACCATATCCCCTTCCCCCGCCCCAACCAATCCTCAATCCGATCCGATACCCTGAGCATCGAGCATCGTCGTCGTTGAAGCGATAAAAGATCAATTTAGTTGCGCCAGAGTCGCCGCTGATTTAAATCCGATCATTGGGCGGCGATTTGATGCGAACTGAAACATGCACAAGGAATTTGCAATTATCGAACATCAAAGGATCCTCCTCTCTTGGCCTCTCAGCCTGGGAAATTCTGGTTGATTATTGGTTTTATATAGAGGGGGGAGAAGGCGTGATATATTTATTTTGGGGTTTATTTTAAGACTTAATTAGGAATTAAGTGGTTTATTTTGTAGCTGAATTTCTTGTCTAATTCTATATATCAAATTTGGTATATTTTTTAAGAGTTTAAAGAGGTATTTAGTTATTCATTTAATTATTTAGAGAGATAAGCTTACTTCTTTAGTTAATTCTTAATTTATTTAAATGAAATAAAATAAAAAATCAGCAATTTAAACTACTTAATAAGTATATGAAATACATTAAAATTTCAATAATTCTAAAGAAACGATTTTGATAATAGCTTCTTGATTTTTTTATTAATTTATTTATTCAGTTTCAAACTTAGTTATTTATTTAGATATTTAATTTATTTAAAATATTTGATATATAGATTCAATAAATTTAAATTCCCAAAAATTATTTAAAGAAAAAGACAAGCTTTCTCGGGAAAAATCAAACAGCAAAGAACTACAACAAATTACATGCCGAAATGCACTTCAATACAAAGCACTTGGGTAAACATTCACTCCCACACACACACCAGACACACCTGTGGACCTGCCCCGAATTTTCCTATTTTCCTATTTTCCCTCCTCCGCAGCCACTTTTGACGATGTAAACCTTAAGGTATTTTGCGATAATTGCACTTTGCTGTTGTTGGCTCCTCGGCTTCCGTTGCCTGCTCCTTGGCGTCGTCCTTGCCGGGAGAGAAAGAAAGAGTTTGGCTGCTACTTCTCTCTGAACCCCCTCTAGTTTCCCCCTGCCCAGTTTTCCATCCACTTTTCCCAGTGTCTGTGCCCAAGATAAACAAAAGACACACAACGACGACTCCACGTGTCTGGGCACATGTCTTCGCTCTCTCCAGCAGTTTTCCAGCAGAGTTTTCCCCCAAACTACACTTAATAAAGCGGGAAAAAGAGTGAAACTTCGAGACCGGGGGTTTCCATATCAACTTGTGCATGTTTGCCCTTGTAGCCGGTGACGACTGTACTTACTACTTAATTAATTCAAATCCTGCTAATTGCATTTTATTTGCTTTCGCTGAGCAGATTTCAAATTTTTAATTGCAAATCTTTGGTTGTTGCTATATAGTTTATATATATATTTTTTTTCATACTTTGTATGTATTTTTTTTTTTAAATTAGTAATTTTAAATAAAAGAAATAATAAAATATAATTTTATTATCTAAAAGGTAATTTTTAAAACTGTTGTCTATTTGTTTAGGAAGCTTTAACCCAATAGGACGATCCCTGAGATCTTTCTAGGATCTTTAGGATCTGAACCTCTGGTGCTAAGTCCTGACATTCCAGGATTTACGTATATATACCCCACTTCACTCCCAATTTAAATCTTCATTCCAGTTCGCTGTGGAATTGCTCGATTTTTTATGGGACTATCAATACAATCCGCGACCTTTTCAGCTCGGCTAGAACTAAGTCCTGCTCCTGCTCCTGCGTCAGAGGGATCTGTGGATCCCCGGCACCACCACAAATGACATGCCGTTGCGTTTAATTCTGTGTTCTATTCAATAAACTGGTTGTATCTAATGCCAGGGAGGTCCTGTGGCCAGCTGTCGCTGTGGTTGGCCGCCTAATGGCCATCAAAAGGGGGGTCCTGCCACAGGACATGGGCAGTATGGTGCGGACACACACATACATAGACAACTTCTATTTTATTAAACTCGAATTTATGCCTTTACTTGGATGTCAAATATCGCAAATGGAGAAGGAATTCGGAGGATGATTACACTGTGCCAAATGTATGAAATATTTCGAATTATAAATGTTTTGAAATTGACAAAACTTAAGCAAAATATATGGAATAATTTGTTTAAAGAAATAAACTATGAAAATGAATAAAAAATAATTTTTTTAGCAGTTATTTCTTGGAATAAAACATACATATTTCAGAAGTATTTGTATAACTAAATATATTTTAGAAAAAAACCCTTTTTTTTAGGTGGAGAAATATTTAAAAATTATAATTTTTTGACAATTTATTCTTCTGTAATTTTTCATTTTTTAAGGCTTAAAGTTTTGTATTTATTTCTTAATTTGGTTGACTTTTAAATCATTTATTTTTTTTTTATTTTAAGATTAACTACAATAGCTGCCCAGTGCAGGGATCCTGAGATCCGTTAGACAATAGTGTCCTTGCCGCTCAAGGATGTGACAAAGGAGGATGGTGGTCCATCGACGAACCTTGTCTCTGTTGGTTTTTATGCGTTGTTCGTTTTGTAATTAAGCGACGCACTTGGTTGGATTTGGATGTGAAAGAGGAAAGGGACAGGGAATGAGTATGGAAAAGTGAGGGGAAATGGGTAAGGGAATGGGAATGAGTATGGAAAAGTGAGGGGAAATGGGTAAGGGAAAGGGCATGGACAGAGGAATAAATATGGGAATGCGGATACGGATGTGAGATGGTCTTTAAAAGGGGACTGATGGCCCGAGTGACTGACTGACTGGTCATGAATATATTTACAGGCCCCTGCCCTGAATACCAGACATCGATAGATATATATAAAGAGGTCGTGTGTCCAAGCAGCAAGTTTGCGGTCAAAGTTGGCGTTTGACATTTATGCCGGATGTCAAGTCGAAGGATGTTTGGCTATGTCCAAGGAGCTGGAGAGGTCCAAAGTCTCCGGTCCCCGGGATACCATTGTCATCATCAGTGGTGTCCATTTTGTGCTTGTTATTGTCACTTTCAACTCTTCTCTGTGTGTCCGTTTTTTGTATGCTATCAATATCGATGGGTGGGGGGTCCTAGGTCCTAGTCGAGAGTTAACCTTTTCCGGGCCCTTTGCCAGTTATTGTTTGTCTCGTTATAGTTTCTATTCAATCGAGGAGTCGGCACAGCAAATGCACCCCGGAGGGCATTTTCATTTTCATTTTCATTTACGTTGCCATTTCCATTTCCACAACTATTCCATGTTATTTGTGTATTTGACATTTGGCTCAAGTGTTGCTGACTTTTCGGTCAGTTCTTTCTTTGTTTTGGGTTTTTGTTTAGCCGCTTCTGTGCTCTGTGTGTGTTCTCAGCTCTTAATTAAAGTTTGGCCAACTGTTTAATGCTCAATGGATCGGTCAGCCTGGGGTCAAAAGGATATACTTATATACATATAAAAAAACATATATATATATACATATATATATTGAAAACCAAAACTTTAACTCTTTCTCTGGCGGTTTTAAACTTAATTTCTTGCAACAAATGATTAATATTTTCTGGGCTTTTTAGAATAGTTTTTTCCCCCAAGGTATCCCTCGATTTTTCACTGCTTTATGTTCTAGAGAGAACCTTTTTATGGACAAGAACCTGGTTAGCAGAAGAGCATCACGTAGCGAATCACTTAACTTGATTCCATGACCGTCCCCCATTTTGGGCCCTGATGATGAGGCTGATGGCACAATGGGGAATCCCCGGGCTCGTATATCCCACAACAAAAGGAGAGCCACTGGAAATAATTTGCAGTTATTCGGGGCAAACACGCAAATGCGTTCGAATCAATTGTCCGATTGCGCCGATTGTTCAGATTGCCCCCCTCTATATACACTCTGGTTTTTGTTTTTTTTTTGTTGGCCGCAAAAAATGCGTTCAAATTGAAATGAAAAGCTCAGCGTGCATCGCATCCCAAATGAGGCAAAGAGATATAAGGGGAGTGTTGTTGCTGGAATTTCCCTGCTGCTTTCCTTTTCCTTGTTTTTATTTATATTTTTTAACAGGGTATATTGATTGGGGAATATATTGGGGAGTTTTAAGATATAAATAATACGATAATTGTCTTAATTATTGATTTATTTATATCCTTTAATTATATTTAGTTTGTTAAATATATTTTTTTAGTTCAGCAAGTATATTTTCAATAAATTATTAGACATTTTAATTAGTATTTAAAATGTTTAGCTCCATTAATCGGCTATGACACTGTAATTATATATATTTGAAGCTTTTCTTGTCCTTTCTCATTCTTAAAATGAGTCAATTTTAAGTGTTAAATTTACTTATTTTAAAATAAATGAGTAACTCTAATTTAACAAGAGATTTTTAACTCAATTTTGGGACTATTAAACTGTAATTAGTATGCCCGAACTTTCAATATTTATTTTGGAAATTTAAATACGGTCACTTAAAAAAAAAATTACAAGAAAAGTGTATTACAGCTAATAAATATAAAGTCCCCAAATTGTTAATAAAGCAATATAAAATACATATTTATTTTAAATTCAATAATATATTAAAAATAAATACAAAATTATATTGAATTATTTTGCTATCTTTTAAAGGGTATCCTAAGTTCCTTACACTCTCCCATATACCTCCTTCTGGCTTCTGTTTTTTCTCTGCCTTTTTTTTTTTTTGGTGCGTGCCGTGTGCGGTTAGAGGGTTTCACTTTCACTTCCTTTGGCCGCTTTCACTGGCGGCAGTGCAACTTTCACCCGCAAAGAAGGGGGCGTGGCCCAAGAGGCTGGTCAACCGGCGGCACGTGCCCTAATTTTTTTTTCTTTTGGGGGGCTATCTGGTTTTTTGTGTTGTATATTTTTATTCTTTTTTGTTGTTGCCTATAAATAATTTGCGGCAGACGCTGCTCAATGAGTTTGCTTTTTGTCAGTGATGTCATTTGTAAATGGCATGTTATCAATTTTCGAGATGATTGAATCAAGTGATTTGTGTGCGTGCCAAAAAGAGGGAGTCCTGGGAGTCTGGGTTCGGTTTTTGGGGGATGGGACTGGACACTGGACACACACACACACACACACTCCTTTTGATGTCCTGTTGGTCTTTGGGCTAAGAAAAATATCCATACTTAGACGAAGTTTGCCGGTCGGCTTATTAAGAGATTATCAATTTCTTTTGATGCCACAGGATGTGTGTGTATTTTGGTGGAAATATGAAAGGTAATGAGGGAAATTGAGTCGGGATAACGAGGCTAATGGCAGCTGGGAAAAGTCCAGGGGAAAATCAAGAGTAGAAAACCTCTCTCTTCATCACAGCTTTTATTATTATTTTTGTATATTTTTTTTTTTTTTGGGGTTGGGAAAAATTGACTTGCAGCTGCGACCGTTGTCTCATTGCGAATGCACAAAGACAAAGTTCAGTCCAGGCACCGTTTAACCCTTCTGGGGTACTGGCTCCCACTCCTAGCTTAACCCCCATATGCCTGCCCTTTTTGCTGCATGTCCTTTCTGCATTAAGAAATTAAAATCTGCCCTAGAAAAAATGCAAGGGAAAAGCGTTTGGATCTGCACATGTGGTGCCGGGGTGCCAGGATTTTCCACCATGTCACCACCCACTTTGCTCTTCTAGATTTTCCTGCAATCCCCCCTCCGCCACCGAAGGAGCGGTGTTTGCCGCGCAAGTGTTTTGTTATTTTTGCGGAAGTTTTGTAATTGCGGAAACGGCAACTGCTTCAGTTGCAGCCTCAGCCTCAGCCTCAGTCTTAGTCTTGGGTTTGTACACTGAACCAAAAAAATCTATTTTTAATTTAATAAAGCACTTTTTTAGGTTATAAAAAAATATAATTTGGTAATTTCTCTTATTTTTATGAACTTTTCTATACTTTTAGTGAGAAATCTTTATCAAAATTTAATTAAACAATTAATTTAAGCTGTATTTGTATTGTTAGGTATTAATTTTTTTAAATTAAGATTTATTTAAAGGCCTTCGATTAAAATATAATTTTTTAGCTTCATATATCTGGCATTAAAAATGTTTCTTTAAGGCTTAATTAACTCTTCAATTTCTTTAAATTAAATTTCCATATAAATAGCTATATTAATTTAATTTCTAAAATAAATTTTTAGATAAATATCTTAATGGTTTGTAATGTTTTAATACGATTTTTCATCATATAAAATCCAGCTTAGTTTTCTTCTTTCAATTAATTTTCCCACCGTGTAAATCCCTTGTTGGCTCAGCTTCATTCTTAGCTCCGATTTCAGCTGCAGCAACATAAACATATATAAATATATATATATACAAGTACGTATATATATATATACATATATAACTCGAGTGTTCAATATGCGGCCCGTCGACAACTTGCTCCTTCGGGTGTTTGGGCTGCTCGGCAGCTCGTAGGTAGGTAAACTTGCAGAACTTGAAGTTATGGACGCGTAAATTGAAAATACACATGAGAATGCACACACACACACACCCAT
Organism: Drosophila mayri; assembly: GCA_008042485.1. Classification (NCBI taxonomy): domain Eukaryota; kingdom Metazoa; phylum Arthropoda; class Insecta; order Diptera; family Drosophilidae; genus Drosophila; species Drosophila mayri. The sequence goes on along the minus strand of VNJN01003219.1, from coordinate 155,505 downwards.
ACACATACACATATACAGCGATTTTTCCGGCTTTCCTCGCGCATTTTCCCTCACCCCCCGCCTGCCCGCTTGGAGGCATTGCAACGGTTCGTGGAACGCGGTCGCCACATTATTGAAACTATAAATTTCTAAAAGCAATCTTTTGCGGGCAGACAACAGGCAATGCAGGGAGGGAGGCTAGTAAGGCGAAGGGGGGGGCTGTATGTGTTTCGTGTTTGTATTTGTTTTTGCCCTGTGCATCGCCATCGTTGTAGTTGTAGCCCGCCGGCTGTTAACGCTTTTGCCACCGCGTCGATGTTGTGGTCGAAAAGTTTTCTCATTTCGCATGTGCAGGCGCGTGTTTCTTGGCCCTCCAGCCTCAAGTTGTTGTCGGAGTTCCCCTCGTGACCCTCTTAGCTGGGGCCAACTCCCTCCCCCCCCCCCATCCCCCTTTAGCTCCTGCTAGTGGGAGCTCTTCACGTGGCCCCGAATATCGCGGGGTAATTGGCTTGCTTTGGAATTGGCCAAGAAGCTAACTCTTTCACTCACCCCTTCTCGATTGATTAATGCTCAAAATAGGTTTGTCGAAAAAGGGGTTTTTAGAGGGTGTTAAGGGGGGTTTAAAGGGGGGTTTAAAGGGGGGTTTTTAAGGGGGATTTTTAAGTGGGATTTTTAAGGGGGGTTTTTAAGGGAGATTTTTAGGGGGTTCTTAGGGGGATTTTTAGGGAGATGATTTTAGGGTCGCTTTTTAAGGTATTTTTTTTAGGGGAATTTTAAGGGTATAAGAACCCCTAAGAAGGGGGTTTTTTAAGGGCATTTTTGAATTTTGAAAATAACTAAAAATGTCTTAAAATTAAGAAAAAAATCTCAATAATAAGGCCCCCTCATTAAAATTGTCAAAAATGTACATTTATATATCCTTTAAAAAATAAAAGCTAACCAATTTAATTTAAGACTATTTTGCCTAAGTTGTGGCTTTTGAAAGATTTGATTTATGCACGAATATTATATCGTTAAATATTGATTTTAAGTTCAAAAAATAAATATATTGGGAAGTCTTTACGAGACTTTTGAAGGCTCTATAATTGCCTTTGTTTTGTTGTATAATTTTAAATAAATTTGTTAATAAATAATTTCATTAAATAAAATATTAAAAAAATATATATCTTAGAATTTTATGTTTTACTTTTATTTTAATTAATAAAGGTTTAAAATAAAAAAAAATGTTTGGCTGAGACAAGGCTTCCCATAACCTTTTCATATTTAATAATAATATAAACGTTTAAAGTAAAGAAACAAATCCTCAACATAATTTAATTTTAGTATAAAACATTTTCCCCAGTTTTCCCTTTAGCTTTTCCCCCGACCAGAACCAGTTGCAATTTGCCTGCCAATTAATTCGGGATTGATTTGCGTGCCCAATTGCCATTTCCAATTCCGCCATTAATCAAATCTCGGGCAATTTCCCACTGCCAACGATGGTGGCATTCCATTTTCCATTTTCCACCGGCACTCGCGGAATCAAATTATAGCAGATTTCCCATTAGTTTTAATGGAGGAGCAGCGAAGCGACGGCGGCTATCAAAGCGCTGCAGGTGAAATGCGGCGGCGGCCAGCGTTCTCGATAGACAATTTCCCGCCCCCGGGAAATCGTTCCGCCCCGTCCCTCTCTGCTGGTCATTTTTATGTTCGACGCTGGCGTTTTTCTCATTTTCCATTTATTTACTTTTTATTATTATGAGACGGAGAGAGAGAGAGAGAGGGAAAGGAAATATCTTTCGGTCTTATAAATGACAACGCCTCATCGCGCAATTTGTTTACCTTACATCCCTGTGCGTTTCCTTTTGGTTTTCCTTTAGCTTTTCCTTTTTTTTTTTCATCAATTCCAAAATTGCTACATTAGTGTTGCCCACTTAACAAGGTTTTCCCGAGCCACACAGAGAGAGAGAGAGGGAGAGAAGAAGATAGCTTTTCCTGCTCCCTTAAGGCTAGGTATTTTTTTTGTTTCTCGATTTTTTGTGACTTACTTTCTCCCCGCTGCGTATTAAAATTAGTGATTAATTTTTACGCTCAAAATATGCAAATGCGTTGCATTGATGAATACATTCAAAGTGGGCAAAGTGGGCGTGGCTCTACTTCATTTTCTACTTCATTGCCAAAGTTCGTCGTCCGCTGGGAATACGCAAGGCGAGGCAACGCCTGGCTCTTCCTTGAAGGAAATGAAAAATTTTTATGTCATATTTTCCAGCATTTCTTCTCTCTTTTTTTCACTTGTTGTTTTTTTCTCTCTCTCTCTCTCTCTTTATTTTTCCTTCTTCTATATATTATATATATATTTTTTTTTGGTGAGGGCCTTTGGCTAAAATTGATTATGGATGAACGCAGCCTTCGTGGACCGTGGACGCAATTAACATTATTTTTAATTCGTCGAGCGCCTTGGAACGCGCTAATGAAGCATGCAAATGGAAAAGCGGGGAAAATCCAGGCTAAGGGAAATCCCCCCCAGATAAGTTGATGTCCTGCTTAACTTGATTTTGCCCTATTAGTGTGTAATTTTTAAATGTATTTTCTTCAAGGAAAAATTGATATGCAAATTAACAGAAATGCCTTAGAAATTATTGTATAAAAAATTTGAGGTACATTGTTTTCGATTTAGGAAAGGTTTTTAATAAGTAAAAATATATGTATATATATTTATAAATTTAAAGTAATTTTTAGTTTAAAATTTAAGAAAGAAAATTCCAGAGAGGCATTTTGCTAGGACCGCCTTTGAAGCTGATTTGAATATTCAAGCAGATGAATTCACAGCTTGACAGGACTCAGGACACGCACACACATGCCATTATCGTTCAGACACACACACTCACACTCGTTGGCTCTGGGATATTTATTATGTTATCGAAATAAATCACAAATAAACATAAATAAACAAACCAAAACCCAAAGAAATGCCTAAGTAGATTTGTCAAAAAGTAGTCGGCAAAAGGAGCATCCTTGCAGGGACACACATACCTAACACACACACACACACTCTCTCTCTCTCACAGACAGACGTGCTCTAGATGCGCCGTAAAGTATGCAAAAATGTTACACAAATGAAAATAACTTAAGCAAAGTTGATGTTTTCCTCCCCTGACAAGAATTTATGGGCCTCGTCTCTTGCCTGCAAAATGTCAATGCCGAGTCTTGCCGCTGCTCCTGATTCCACATCCTCTTGTTTCCCATATTTATTTGGTCACATATCAAAATAAGTCTGATGATCCAATAAAGTGCTTATATCGCAACGGTGGCTTAGCCCACACCCCACAAATTTTCCCCTTTTCCAGCCTGGCTTTTCCTTTCCCCTTTTTCTGTTCTTTTTTTTTTTTTTGGCTGTCACATTAGCGACGCATCCTTACATTTTTGCATAGCATACTTTGGCGGGCCCGAGGCTTGTAATGAAAATAAATGCGTTACATTTCAATACATTCCGGGCTTCCCCCTTTTTTTTTGGTTTGTTTCGTTTTTTTTTTGTTTTTTTTGAAATTTTGATTTATGTTTTGTTAGACAAGTCGAAGTCCTTCTGTGTGCATTTGACATTTGTTCAGGACACGTGAAAATATTTCGAATTGGTAACTGAAACTACTTAGACAGTCAGCAAACCCATTTTTTTTTTAAACACACACTTGAGTACAATGTGGGTTAAAATAATAGTTAAAAAATTATAAAATAATGAAATTATGCTTAAATAAATAAAAGGATTTTATTTTAATTATTTTTATAACTATTTTAGTACTATAAAAAATTTCTTGTAGTACAAAGATTTAAAAAAAATAATAATAATAAAAACAAACATTTTTCATAGCTTCTCACAGCCTGAAAAAAATATTTTCTGGTTCTTTAGAAAGTAATTTAAAATGAAAATTGGAACCTAATTATAATTTTTAAAAATTGTTCTTTCAATTTCACATTGGATTTCCCTTTAAAAAAAAACGTATATTTCCGAATAATAAAATAAATAATTAGAATAACAAAAAAAGAAATCTTATAACTATTTTTATGACCTCTTCTGTCTGCCTGAGCTATCTGTATACACGCACACCACACCACACACACTCATCTGATTTGAAGAAGATGGCGAAAAAGAAATGATTTATTTGTGGCATTTCTAGGACTTCTTCTTCTTTCACGCAGGACTCGCAGCTGCTTTTAATACATTTTTCTCTCGTTTCGGCATATTTGGCGTTCCATGCATGACAAATTGCTAAGAAAGCGCAGTGAAAAGCCCGCTTTTCCTCGCCTTCCACCCAACCCCTCTGCATGTGTGTGTGTAGGGCTCCTTATCATCGAAATGTACTCGAGGAAATTCCACAAATAACGCGATGCCTGGCTCCACTTGCACTCGACTTTCCTTTTGGAAAAGCAGCAGTTGCGGGGGCGTCGGCGGCAGGGTTCGGCAATAGGAAAGGGTCCTTGCATGCATGAGCAGTTCATTGAGTTGACATTGAGTGCTTGTGATTTATGTTGGATTTTTGCCACTTCTTTCTGCCAAAAACAAGCGCCAAATATGCCAGAAGAATGGGGTTCCCCCCGTGCGGGGTTTACCAGGGGTAAGGGGGTTGGTCTGTGGGAGTGGGAATTGAAAGGCTTAAAGGATTTCGTCGCGGACCGACAGAAGGTGCAACATTTGTTGGGCAGAAAGAAGGGAAAAACAATACAAAATTAGCCTTTAGGGTATTAGTTTATGTTTTTTAAACAAGAAAAAACTATATAAAAAAGTTGTTCATGTTTTAAAAATTAAGCTAAAAAAAGGAAACTGATTTAGCATAAATTTCTAATACAAATCTATTGACTAGACGCTGAGAAGGCAGAAGAGTATATTTAGTATCAGAATTATATTTTATAAACATTTTTTCTTAGTTTTTAGATATATTTTCTGTTTAAGTTTGATTTAAAAACCGCACCTGAAGCTGAAGCAAAAACCATCGACATCTTCAGTTTCTGGCAGCTTTCGGTTGCCTTTTTCTTTTGTGTTTTGTAAACCAAATTGCGTTTACGTCATCAGCAGTTCCCATTTTCCATTTTCCACCAGCCCCCCTTGGAAAAGGCATCGCCACCATTCCGATGCTCGTCTGACTGACTGAGTTGCCATATATTCAAACTAAATGTGTCACGTCCAAACAACAAAAATTTCATTTATATTCGCATATATACGAAAAAGTGACGACCAACAAAAAAGAAGGAAGAGAACAGGGAGGGAAGGGGGAAAATATTCAGAAGAAAATGGCTAGAAGAAGAATGGCCAAGAGGGAGAGAGAGGGAAAGGGAGGTGGAAGGAAATGTGATAAAGTTTGAGGGACATTTTCTTTTTTTTTGGCGGTGGCTGCCGTTTTGGTTTATTTTAAATTTGGAGCAATTTGGACAAGTCCCAGGAAAACTCACCTATACGGGGAAATGCTGGGAAAATGGTTACAAATTATGTGCAGCATAAGCTGACGCTGCCGAGTTCTTACTCTTTTTTTTCTAGTTTTATTTCTATTTTTTTTTAGTAAGGAAAAAGTATGAGGTTTTTGCTGCGTGCGTCGTTTTTAAGCAGCCACTTCCTGCCACGCCCCGCTTCATGCGACAAGGGGGGCGGCAGGGCGGCGGCAGGGCGGCGGCAACAAATCAACGGAAACGGAAGTGGCAATGGAAATGGAAATGAAAATGCGACGGCGAATGAAGCGAAGCCGCAAAAGGTGTGAACAGCAGCGGAAAAACGCAAAAAGCAAACAGAGATGAAGATGAAAAATTGCAAAAAAATAAAAAAAATCCAAAGCGAAAAGTGGCAGCGGCGGGAAAAAGGGGGAAAAGCAGCACGCTGGCAGAATTTTCCAAGGTTCACAGAAATATAGGAAAAGCAGTTATAACTTTTCCATTGATTTTTATATATTTTTTATAGATTTTGTAAAGAAATTAAATCTGATTTAGGCACCCCTGGATTTTTCACTATTTTCCTCTCCCCACCCTTTGGTGGCTTTCTCTTGCATTTCCCTGCCCGGGAAAATTCTTTTGATTTATGTTAATAAGTGCGCACCATTTACTATAATTTTTTCCCAGAGCCTTTTTTTCAGAGTTTCTTGGTTTTGGAGCAACTTTTGTCACCAGATTTTTTGTGCTTTTTTTTGCCAGGATTTTTTCTTAATTTGAAATTGGAAAATAAAATAAAAAGTAGCATTTAAAAAAAAGTTAACTATTTATTAACTAAATAAAAAAATAAATAATAAAGAGGAAACCGTCTCTAAAATTATGGGGGAGTGTCTTCTATGAAAGAAGAACCCAAACAGTAAGGAACCCCTTTTTCCGGAAGCCAATAAGCCGGCCACTTTGCCACCCAAAAAGGGTGTCGGCATGGGTTAAAAGGTATGCAGATGTGGCCAGGCTGTGGAGAGGGGTTAACGTCAAACGGAAATCAGATTTGTGTCTGGCATTTTCTTGCGCTTGATTTGTTTACATAACAAAAGGACGACGACGTCCAAGGATTGGCTGAGGGACATGCGTGCAAGTCTATCAAAACTAATGTGGTTGCCCCTTTTGCTTAGGTTTTCTTTTGGATTTTCCCTTGCCATTTCCTTAAACCCTTCCTCCCCCCTACGGCTAGGAAATCTGATCTGGACTCTTGCTATTTTATTTATTTTATTATATTTTCTTTTCTTGTCTCGCGGCAGACCGCAACTCGACCTTAAAGTGTGTCATTTTATGGGCAGCCCAGAGCAGACCTTTTCCGGGGGAAAACCCCCTGAATTTCCCTCACTAAAAAATTGTACAATTTTTATTGTTCGTGTTGGGTTTTTTCTCTGTATATTTTTTGGGCTTGTTTTTATTGCCAGAGGGCGGCGGCGGCGGCTCATCTACAGCCTTCGATCTGTGTTTTGTTCAAAGTTTGTGGCCTTTAAAAACAAATTTAAATTTTAAAAATATATTCTAACATTTAAACTATTTAATATCCTATTTGAAAATATATTTGCTTTTATTGTATGATAAATTTTCTCTTTACTTTTAATGAGCATTAAAAGCTTTGGCTTTTCTACTTCAGACTTCGATATATTTTCTTTTTGGGGAAACAAACAAAGTCTGCAGCCTTCTAAAATAAATTTAAATTAAAAAATAAAACTTAAGTATATAAAGTATTAAATTTCCCAGTTTAAAATATATTTTGGAGTTTTTTACACTGTTTTCTCGATATATTTTTTAAGAGCATAAACCGCTCTTGCTGTTTTACTGTCTGACTTTTCGGCTTTTCCCACATGTCGTATCAGCGACTTTTCCCGCGTGGCTTTTGCCCAGTGTCCGCCTCCTCAGACCTTCCTTCCCCCCTTAGTTTTCCAACTCCTTTGCCACCTTTTCTGCCCCACATCCTTTGTACACTTTTTTCCCCTTTTTTTCTTGGATTTTATTCGGCGCGCGATTTTCAACGCATGGCCCTTAGGGGTTGTCTTCTGCTGCTGTCTTCCTTCTCCATATTATTTCGCATTTAAAAATAGATTTGCATTTGTTTGCTTTCTCTGTCTGTGTGTGTGTGGCGTGTCCAATTGATTTATGGTTTTTGTAAATAACGAAAAAATAAAATAAATACAAAAAAAAGAGGAAAGAAAGGTTGCGCCGCGGGGCAGACGAAGGGAAAGGCTTGAAGGGCGCAAAGCTCTCCGCCAGAATGTTGTTTACTTTTTGCGGTTATTTTGCGGTCTCGCTTTTTGGCGCCTTTTTCCCATTTTCCCATTTTCCCGATACATCCTGTCCGCGGCGGCAGTTTATTGACTTTTCAACTGATCCTTTGAGTGTAATTGTTGTTATTGTTTGCATTTTAAATGCCCGAAAGCTATGCCGGCCAATGGGAAAAGTCTTTCAGACGAGAAGAGTGAAAAGGATATGGGGGTAAAGGAAGTTCTAGAAGGATATACATATATATATGGGATATACTATATATTAGATATATTTTTGATAATTTAGATAAAGAAACTCTTGCTGAAAGCCTGGTTAATGTACATTTAATCTAAGGATTACTGTTTATAGGAATAATCTCTTGAAACATAAAACTAAAAAAATCATCCAAGGCTTTTTGCCATTTCACAAGGACTTTTTCCTTCCTTTGGTAGCTTATTATCTAGTTATTTTGACCAGTTATTTAGAGTTTTTTTTTAAACCAAAATCAAAATACAAAGAAAATATAATAATACTCACTCGTTAATATTTTTAGATGTTCTTCGCATGAAGCTTGAATTTGTTTTATAATCCACCTGAAAAAATATATAAAAATAATAATCAATCTTATTATTTATCATCAGGCTATTAATATATATTTTTACAAAGTTTCTTTTTTTTTTCACAACAACGACATCGATTTAAAAATATAAATAGACGAACTATAATGGTAAGCTTTTTAAATGCTAAAAATAAATATCAAATAGCATATATGTATGTACATATATTATAAATTTCATAGAAATATAATAAACATATATTATAAGAAATTTTTAATTTACATTATCAGAGCTCTTTATTCCAATTAAAAAATATATATAGACTTCCTTTTGGGTGGCACTTTTACTCATTCACCTTTCCCTCCCAGCTAATTGAGCTTATCCCAACCCTATACATACTTTATACATATATAAATAAATATACTTATATTCCCCAGTTCTGCCAAGACGAGGAAACACAATTAACTGACTTTGGCAAACAATTGGCGAACAACAAAAAAATGAAAAAGGGGGTAGGGTATGATTATATCCTCCTCTTTTTTTATGCGACGCCCCTCAAGATATTGTCACCAAGAAAATGAAAAGCCAAGGGCGGTCCCGGCCAATGAAAAGCGTCGGGGGTAAGCAGGGAAAGCCAAGGACGAAGATGTAAACAACAATACACAAATAAATTGATGTCATTTTCGTTTTCGTTACGTCTCAAATGGAATTAGTGGCAAGCTCAAAAAAAAAAAAGAAAAAGGAAAAACCAAGGCGGCAAAGACATGCAGAAAGGACAAATCCAAATGAAAACCCCGCAGAAATATACAAAAAACAAATTCGGAGAGTGAGGGAAAGAGGGGGAAAATTCGACTGGGGAGAAAAAGGCGAAAAAAAAAAACAGACGGCAATGAAAACGCAGATAAACATATTCGCGAATTTGTTATTATCAGAAAAATATTGCGCAAATAAAAGCCAGCGGCCTGAGGGTGTGTCTTAGGCGATGGGCCATGCTCCTGGCCGGGATTTCCACCAGCTTAAGCGGGGCGAACGTATGCAAAAATATTCGAATTTTAAAGGGGGGTTAAGTAAGGGCTACACAGAGCGAAATTTTTATTAAATAATATTTGATGATATTTAATAATTTTTCTAATGTTTTTCAAGTAACCTTTTTCTGAATGCAACTAGAAATATGTTATGTTATTTCAAATAATAAAAATTAATTTCTTTTATATACATAAATAGTTAAATATTTTTTTAAACTCAAAATGACCGAAAAAAGGTCACACTTAATAACATATATATTTTTTATTTTCAACCAAAAACATAATTTTTTGCATATATATTTTTTGAAAGCTCTTTTTTTTTTGTTATAATTTCTATGCTTTAAATTTTCTCGCAGTGTAAAAGAATGTGTGTGTGTGTGGGGCGTTAATTCCCTAGTGACTGCATGTGACGCGTTTTGCATGCGGTTTGAGCGCGTTTTCCAAGCATTTGAGCTGCCGGGTGTGTGTGTGGGGGGCGTGTGTGTGGCAAGGTGACTTCCTTGGTGCCGCAAATTAGTTAAAAAGCCAAGCCAGACAATCAAAGATCAAAACTTTTTGATAGGCAAATGCTTTCTTACAAAGAGAGAGAGAGTGAGGAGGAGGAGTGTGTGAGTGCTGGATGGAGTGTGTGTAAATGGGTGTGTGGTGTGTGTTTTTCTTAATACTTTTATTACCCTGGTTTTTCTGCAATTTTTCTCCCCTTCGCCGGGAAAGTCGCGTTTGCTGTCAGGACGTTAAATGGCAGCTGACTTTTGATTTGAAACGGAATTGATCGCTTTATCTGCGTGGAAACTTTGGTTGGCGGGGGTTAATTGATGGGTTAAGCGGGGCATATATAGAGGGGGATTTTGTAACCTAAGAAAATATGGGATTTAAATGGGATTTTGATAGGAAAAACATGTGTTTTTTAAAAGGATTTGATAAATTCCACTACTATTTATTTAAATGTTTTTTTCATATATGTATAAGCTTTTTTTCTTAATTTAATATTATATTTTTATTGATAATATATTTTGTATTTATATTATAAATAATTTTCCATAAAATTTGCTCTATACAAAAATGCCCAGCTTAGAAATTCAATTACGAAAAGTTCTTAATTGCCAAACGATCCATTTTCCAACCCCAACCCAGTCTGTCGGAAAACGGCGCGTGTTTGTCAAGAAAAAAAAAAATATATATATAAATTTAACGCGCAAGTGGAAAATTGTCAGCGGAAAACACAACAAATTTCGGTGTAAAAATTATCAAAAGAAAATGTAGACAAACCACCCAGAAAAGCACTGATAACGCCCCATCTCCCGCCTTCTTAAGAGCCAAAAAAGTAGCCCTCACCTTTACCAGCGAAACGTGTAAATGGACTTTCGGGTGCGTTGACTGACTGACTTTACCACCACTCACAGGGACTCAGTGGGACTCACAAATACTCAAAATACTCAAATGCAAAATGGCGATTATTCATAAATCATTAAACACCATTTGGCAGGCGCTGGGCGGGGGGTTGGGCCTTTACAATTTTTATCGCTTTTCCAACAAAAACTGGCGAAGAAAAATTCCTAATGAGCCAAGGCACAGAAAAAAAAGACAACTAGACAAGATTTTGGATTAAAGAACTTGACTAGGAAATACCTTTTATATAGATTTTGATGCATTTATTAGTATTTATATATATTTTTTTAAATATTATTTTCTATCACAAATTATAAATTTTCGATCATTTTTATATTTTCCAGTATCTAGTAGAAATTCAATACAATTTATATTATTATTGTAATATTTTTATCACTATTTTTATAAAAATAAATATTTTTACAAGAATTTAGACAATTTTCATGTAGTTTTTAATGATTTTGTATTCATAGGAACTTGATTTCTATAGTTTTTTATATTTTTAATTTTAAAATTTATTTCCTATAAATTTTATTAAATTATTTTCCCTTATTTAAACCCATCCCGTATACCCTTAAAATCTACGATTACTCTTCATGTAAGAACACGAAAAATGCCCAGCAAAAAAAATGAAAAAACTTCGGAAAAAATCAAAGGCCGTTTTCCGAGGAGTTGGGGTTGGGTCAAGGTTTGAGGGGGTGAATGGGTGGTGGGTACTTGGGTGGTGTGTGTGTGTGGATTGGGAAACGAGGAAATGGTCTAGCGGGAGGGAGAAATTTCGCGGGCTTTTTAACAAGGCGCCCAGCCAGAAGACACCAAAAAACGAGACTCGGACGAAGAAGACATTAAAAATTTTGTTTGATACTTTGGTCGTCGCCTCCAAAACCTGAACCCCCGCCCCCCGATTTCAACTCTGGCTTCTCTCTGACTTTTCTGTTTTTTTTTTTTTAGGTTTTTCGGCCGCTGTTCTGGTCGTTTGATTTCCGCTTCCGTTTGCCGTTGAGATTAAAAAACATTTTCGTGCGTTTTTTCCCTCATTTCCCTGATGTTTTTCCATCGTGCTTTTACCACGGATACGGATACGGCGGCGGCCAACGGTTGCGCGTCTCGTATCTGCGAGATACATTAAATTAAAAATTCATCTTTAATCAAAAATTATTGTTGGCATGAACAAGACAAAGTAGCGGCGGCATCGGAGGGAAATATACATATATATCTATATCTATATAGGGGGGAGTTGGTCCTGCGGACGTTGTCCTAAGCGCTGGGCAAACATAGTTGACAATATATCAAAGTTTTCTGGCATCTTTGGGTTGGGGTTTTCGGTCCTGGAGATAGATGCCTTATTGTAATTGCTCACAGGATAAGCCAGGGGGGTTGCAGTAGGTACAGTTTAACCAAAAAGGTGGCCTTGGAGATTTATAGAAATATTTGTACAAAAAATATGGATAAGTTGTCACAGAAATATGAGAAAACCTAAAACCCTTATATGGTTATATCAAAATGATGAAATGTTTAGCTAGCAAAAATCAAGACGCCGACTTTGGGCTTCCCCTGATTACCTGGCCAGGAAAACTTGGCTGATTGTTTAACCACCACAAACGCCGCCCTGGAAGCCGCCTCAGCTAACAATTTCAACTTAATTAAATGCGTCTTTAATACTTTTCCAGCCAGAAAAAGGGGGAGGCGACGGCATATCCTAGCATCCTTGCCTGGCACATTTGCATTAATGTTCATGTGTGTTTGTTTGTTTACCAAAAATAAAAGCAAAAAAAAAAAACGAAAGGAGAAGAAGCCAGCAAAGTTTCAACTGAGCTAAAAATAAAGTTGATTAAAATTTGAAAGATTTTTGACAGTTATTATGCGCCAACGGGTGGATAAACTGAAGCTGGAGCGCCGAAACTTGTGTCAATATTGAAAGTTAAGCTCCGCTGTCTTCCCTTTTCCATCACACGGTTGGTGTCCCTTTTCTATTTAAAGCCGGAAATATAGTTTAATATTTGAATTTACAGTGCTGCCACAGTATAAAATATTGTTTTTAATTGGTATATAATTTTAAAATTTGACACAGTTTAAAAAAAGTTATTTCATTTGTATATTATTTTAAATGCAGTTTTTAAGTCATTAAATTATAATTAAATTTTCAATACAGCTTTATCACTAAACTGTAGGGAATTATAGTTTAAAAATCGAAATTATAGTGCTGCCACAGTATAAAATTTTTTTAATTAAATTGGGATATAATTTTAAATGTAGTTTTTAAAGCCTTTAGACTCTAATTAAATACTCACTATTATTTTTAATACAAATTTATCTCTAAACTGTTAGAATTACTGCTTTAATAAGCTGAAAAAAGCATAAAAATCAAAGCATATTTTTAATTATAATTATTTAAGCACTTTAAGTTCCTAAATAAATGCAATATATTTTTTTCTCCGTGTGACTAGGACTGTACTTGATCGCCGCAAAGGCCATAAAAACCGCACACGGACCAGACCTGGCCGATGAAGTAGCTCTCTGGCTCAATATAAAATTACATTTTATAGCCCTCAACGAGGGGCAACGGCGGCAAGGACATTCAAACTAATAAGGACGGTTCAATTTAATGAGCAGACGTCGCAACTTTCCGCTACGTTGGACGCGTTAAACTAATCAACGCGGCAGGCATCACCCCAACCCGTAGTCCAGTCCTGGCCTGTCCTGCCTTAGCCCCAACCCCTAGGCTGCAATTTTCCACCCATCCCGGAGGGCAACAGTTGTTTGTTTGTCTGCTCAATTGCTTGTTAACATTTTGCGCAATTTGGCCAACAAAGGCCACCGGGTGCAGGGAGTGAGAATGGGGCTTAAACTACCTGCAAACATGGAAAAAACCAGAAACCAATTGAGCGTGAGTGTGTGCCCGTGCCGAGTGAGTGAGTGAGTGAGTGTGGCCAGCCTGTAGAAAGTCATAAAATTTTATAGTTTCAGGGGGGCGAGAGAGCCACTGCGAATGCGAATCAGCCGTGTGTTATGACTGTGAACTAATCGCCGCAGCGTTTTTGGTTCGCCATTTGGCCAGTTAATGAAATGGCCGTGGCTCAAATGAATTCTAGTCTATTTTTTTTGAAAGGGGGGGACGGTACTGGGAGAGGGGAAACGGGGGGTAGACAGAAAATTGAACCGAGCCGGAGCTCTGGTCACAGAGCAATTAAATTCTCCCGCCCTGAAGATGCCTTCAAGTTGTGTCTCAGCTTTTAGTAAACCTCTAAATAATATTAAAATTAAAGCCTTAGTTTTGTAAGATAAATTTTTTTTATTTTTATTTACTTTTTATACGTTTTTTCATGATTTTATTTGTTTACTAATATTTATTTATTTGCATGCCAATAAAATATTAAAAAGTACAAATAAAGTCCAAGTAGATTTAATATTTGGCTCAAACTTATATTTATTTAGTTATTTGAATTTATTTATATAACTTATATTTATTTATTAGCATACTTTCTACAAGATAATTTAATAAACTAACAAGTTCTATGTATCCTTCTTGTTGTCCTTTTAATTTAATTTAAAAAGGAAATCCTAAGACTTGATTTATATCTACTATTTCCCTCAATATTCACCCCTTTATTTGTAGCAATTTCCAATCCCTTCAATCAATGGCCTTCAGATTGCTTCAATTGGAGCTCAAATTGATCCAAAATCAGGATATCAGTTCACTTTCTCCCCATATTATATTACTTTGCACAATCAAATCAAATCCAATCACACAAATCAGGCCAAAACGCTCTAGCAATTTGCCCAAGGATATGGCATATATATATACATATATAAATATATATGAGATATACATATAGGCCAACAACCCCGGACAAATCGTGGGCATAAAGCATAACTCACGCTTATGATTTTTAAGGGCACATCAAAGACCAGGATCAGGACAAAACCCCGTTCCTTGGAGAACACTATATAACCAATAAACATTGTTGCAGGATTGCTTGTTTTTGCAGCTAATAAAATCATAAAAAATAAGCAAATAGCCGGGCATAAGTGGCCAAAAAGGGAAAGAGGGATTGGGTGAAAGGCAGGGGTTAAGGGTGGCACAGCCATGACAAGTGGATTTTTTATCACTAGCCTCTCTCGGTGAGATTGGGCCAAGAAATTGTATAAAAAATGGAAATGGATGTATGGATGAATGGCTTGGTCGTATTTCTTTGGATTTTTCTTGGGCTAGATATGGGTTTTGCACTGTGAGAAAATGGTGAATAAAATATTATAAATAAAATATATAAAACTATTTTTTAAATATTTTTCCATTTCTTTTTTTCTTATTTTATAATTATATTAACCAAAAACCTGTTCTGTATTTTATTTTAACAATAAAATCGGACATAATATTTAATTATTTCTAACATTTTCTTTTTTTATTATCGTACATTTTCCTAGATTTCCCTGCTTGGTTTTTTAACACATTTCCAAGTCTAGCATTTTTTCTCCCTGCATAGAAAAGGTCTTCCAGAGGGGTGTGGCTTTCCCTATGGCACCACAATGCATGCAAATTGTAACAAGGATAATGGCAAATTCTCAAAAGACCACCGCAAACAGGACGACAAGATGACTCTATGACGACAAAGTAGCACGCGGCAGCGGGCAACCCCCGAAAAAAAATAAAAATAGAAGAAAATTTATATAAAAAAAAAGTGACGTAGAGGCAGACGCAACCCCGCTTCTAGTGCCACTTGACAAATTGGTCAAGTGATTTTGCACAAAAAAAAAAGAATATAGAAAGGGAAAGGAGCCCAGGACCAAAGGGGAGTGTAAGGACTCATAGGTCAGGCAAAGGAAATTGGTAAAAGGCCAGCAGGTCAAGCGGCGAAGGAAACAATAGTAAATTCAATTTGGATTTTAATTTTTTTATAAGATATAAAATATATAAGATATAGCAAGAAGATCCTACAACGGATCTGCTAAAAAGCTCTTTAAAAATTTACCAAATAATCCTTCAAAAGATGGGGTTTCTGAGAATAAAATCCTTAATCCCTTTTCTCTATAAATCCCCTAAAAATCGTCGAACCCACCAAATCGGATATGGTTAAGTTCTCCCCCGGCGACACACCCCGCCAATAAATTGCAACTCTTTTGCCCGCGAGGGTTGTGATATAATATATATATATCGCATATATCCCCGAGAAGCCCATCAAATCGAGCGATTGACAAATTGCTTGTCTACGTGTGTGTTCCTCGGTTTCTTGGCTGAGAGTTCGTGTTCAGACTACTGACAACTGACAATTCCAGGGGGATGGATGATGATGGCTTTATATATATATATCCTTTTTATATCCCTGCAAATTCCCCAGAATGTATCGCTTGTAATTGTCTGTTTGATGGACCAAACAATTTTGATTGAATTCAATTACGACGCCAACCCCTTTCGGGGTTTTTCTTGTTCTCTTTTTTTTATTTTTATTTTTATTTCTGCCTTGTTCGTTGTTGGTTTTAGTGATTTGCAATAATTTCGATGCCCATATATGTGAAATATGCCGTTGTCATGGTTTGTTTATTCAGTGCGGATGTCCTTCGGCTAAGCTCCCCATCCCACCCCATAGAAGCCTTAACCCACTCAAGGAAAAGGCACTGGAAAATATCTTTTTGAGTTTTTGTTTTGAAAAAAGTGAAAGCGAATCTAATTTGTAAGATTATTTAAAAGTCTTGGAGAAATATTAGTAACAAATCCTTTGATTTCTATTAAGGAAAATAATTTAAATTTTAAAAACAAAAGTAAAATTAATTTTGGAAAAATTACCAAATGAATAACTCATTTTTGTTATTTTATAATTTTATAATTTCCAGTGCAGGCCCGCATGTCTCTGCCTTTTTAGCCTTTTTTCTTGGCCTTTTTCTTTTGGGGGGGAAGGCGCAAGGACCCTTAAGTCGAAAGGGTTTCGGTTTCACTCTCGGTTTCAGTTCGCAGTTCTTGGTTTCTTTGTTTGTTCTCCAGCCCCGCCCCCATCCCGACCAAGTAGATTAAGTGATTTCCAAGTCATGTCCTTTTTTCCCATCGGTGTTTGCTGTTTGCACCCTGATGGACTGCTGCCAAAAAAAAAAAGAAGAAGTCATGTCATGGCAGGAGGCATTGGTCCGGTGTCCATGTGGGCTTTTTGTGTTTATATTACAAGGGTTATTGAGCAAATCACCGGGCGACAAGGGAACGCATATAAAAAGGAGCTATGAAATCTAGTTTGTTGGCATAATTTGTTTGATTTTTATTAGATGGAAGATAGTATGTCCTGGCCATCCCTGGCAAACCCTTTCTCACTCTCCATTATTATTATTATTATTATTTTTTGCCGTTTGTGCCAAGTCATATTAGTTGGCCCGAACTCTTTTCCTTTTTGGCCCCGACACGTTTTTGTTATTAATTTTTATTACGAGTGAGTCCGAATAAATTGCATTATGTGTGTTAGGGACCAGGCTTTTGGCAAATTGAATTTATTTTGCAAGCAAAAAAAAAAGACGAAACAAAAGAGATCCTTTTTTAGCCAAATGCAAAGGGAGGAGGAAGGAGGTGGTCTCTAACAAGGCCATTAATGAATGGAGTTGGTGGGTTGGTTTGGCTGGCAAAAGTCTTTGAACAGGATATCGAGCCGCGGTCTCCAAGGACCTCTCACGAAGAAGACGCATAAATATCAGAGGGCCCATAAATTCCGCCAAGTGCCATTAATTTCCTGACATTCTATATGCATATATGAAGGCCATCCCCCCCAACACCAAGAAAAAACAAATATAAGCATTGTCCCAGGACCCCAGATCCTGCCCCGGAAATAATGATTTACTCGCGCCGAAAAGTTTCGCTGGCATACATTTTTAATATCAAACAATTTGTAATAAATAAATGGCAGGCAACATAAATGTCAGCCGCGACAAGATGCTAAACTTGAAATGAAATCGGGATATAAAAGGTTTTAGTATTAGGGGGGAGGGGATATATATATATTTTTTTTTTAAAGATATATTTAAAGGCAATATATAAAAAATATATGTATTAATAAATACATACTTAATAATAATACTAATTAGGAAAAAATAATAAATAATAATTAAGAAATCATTAATTGCATGAATTTGTAAGGATCTTAAAAAAATGTATTTATTATTTTGTATACTATTTATTATCTTATCAATTTTTAGACATTATTTTCTAAGGCCTCTAAATCTTTAGTATCCTAATATCCTCCCTCTATCCTCCCCCTTTACTTCTTCCTTTTTTTATATTTTTCCTGCTTCCCATTTTTTAAGAATCTCATCTTAGGTACAGTTGTGCTCGCTGAGATTTAGCCATATTGTTATTTTAATTTGGAAAATTGCGACAATCACAATGCAGCGCCTCCAACAATAACAAATACACACTAGGACACACAAATACACACTCATGGCATGCATATGTATGCAGTTTTTCCAGCAAGAAAATGGTGGACGGAGACGAAGGAGAAAGGCGCTCGCTGACTGTGTATTTGTCTACATGACAAGTAGGCAATATTTGCATACTCAATTGCATTGTAAATTTTTCTATGCAGCACATACACATACACATGCAGCTAGCTCTTGCACACAGAGAAAAAAAATCAGCAAACACACACACACACACAGGCAAGTCCGCGCCTAAGTGTATGCAATGCAAAAAGATGCAGAAACTGAAACAGAGAAAAGGAATTGTGAGCGAAATAAGAAATAAGGAAAAAAAAGCGCTGAACAAAGCAATCAGAGCAGGTGCCTCTGCATGTGTGTGTGTGTGAGAGGTGTGTGTTCTACCTGTGTGTGTGTGTGTGTTGAGCTGTTGATGATGACTGTGACGACAAAGAATCCGAGAACGATGACGACAACGTATGTACAGTTTTCATTTGAATGACAAAAAGTCAGGTGGGCCACCACTCAAGCACCTGTATTTTTTTTTTTTTTTGCCAGGTATGCGACTGACTGTATATAAATATACAATATGCGGTGCTAGGCCGCCACCCACCAAACACTTAACATATTCTAATTATTCATGCTTATTTTATATTGTGTATGGGCGCTGCTTTGTCGTTAAAAAAAATATATAAAAAAAAGAATAATAATAAAAAACAAGCGGGAAAGGGGCTAAAAAACAGAGCAGAACCCTTGGCTGTCTTATTAAAAATTACAAATAGTCAACGCTTAATTATGGGAGAGAGACCGTGTGTGGGCTTAGGACGGACCGAAGATAAATGCTAAGCCCAAAGGACAACTATCAAGAGCTGTTCCATGTATTTGTCCAAATATATATATTACAAACAAAATATATAAATATAAACAAAAGCTTTATGTCAAAACTCTATAGTTTTTATTGTTAATATTTAGGTATTTTTAATAATTGTTTTCTTGGTTCTTTGCTATCTTTTTTCCTACATTACTCATACGCACTGTTGAATGCTTGGTAAAAACTTCTTTTTTTTTAAATCGTTTTTAATTTTTTTGTAATTTGTTTTCAATTAGTAAAATATTGCATTTATTATATAAATAAAAAAAATTCGTTACATGGTCCACTCTACAGGACACCAGAATAGCCCACATTTGTGTTGCTACCAATAAATAGTGCGAAGACGTAATACAAGCCAAGATGGCCCAAAAACACTGAGACAAATAAGCATTTAATACAAGATTAAGACAAACAATATTATTTAATATAAATATAATAAATAATTTATTAAAGAAATCAAATTTAGAAGGCTTTAAACATAGTTTTCTACTTTAAATATGTCCTAAGAAAAAATACAAAATATATATACAAATTAAAACCAATTATATTAGAATATTGTAATATCCCTCTCTATTTTTATTTTTTTTTTTTTGCAGTGCAGCAAAGTACAAACCAGGCAGAAGACTGAAGCGTTTTGCACCAATTTTTGTGACGATGTCAACAGCAGCAAAGGCAAGCGTGCCAAACGGGGTTGCTCCCCGCCAACTGGCGGCCATTCCACGCACTCCACACTCGCACACACACACACACAAACACACACGCAGAGGCAGGTAAAACTAATGTTGATGACAATGTTATGGGCGTCATGACAGCCATAAGCGCACTCGACAGTCCGGACTGGGCGTGACACCTGCACCAGCGTTGATGATGCAACCACCTCACCTGGCACCTGTCCACCTTTCCCCTGCCCCCCCTTATGGCACCCCCCTCACACTTATTTTTCCTTCCCCGCCTTCCTTGACTGAGCAGTAAGACGGGCAAAAAATTATTATTATAAAAAATATTGCAGAAAGTCTAAAGAATTAGAAAGAGAGAAAGAGTTAGGGGAGGTTTTTCCACAGACAGCTAATGAGCTTTTCTCTGGGAAATCCTTAAAGTTTGCTTATAGAAATTGATATATAATATTTATAAATATGTAAAAGGAAAATATATTGAAGACTGCAGATTATAATAATAACAAAAAGATAAAATTATTTTCAGATCTTTTTTTTAAAATTACAAAGAAATATATTTCAAAATGGATTTTTTGTAGCTTCTAAAAATGGATTAATTTTATTAATATATTTATATTTCAAAACCAATAATTGCCTACAAAAATTAATATAGAGAAAGGAAATAATAAAACATATTTCAAACTTTCTGTTGATTTCATCTTGGAAAGCCCTTAAAAGTATGCAACGACAACAAGTGCAGACCAAAGAGTGGGGCAAATAGAAGGGTGGGCGGGGCAGAGGCAAGCAAGGTAAGGGTAAGGGAGAAAAGCAGAGAGAAATGGCTAGGAGAAATGGCTAAGAGAAGCTGCCATTCTGGCCATGGCTATGTGATATCAAGCGTTGATGTAGCGTCAGAGGGAAATGGGTGCCGGTGGTGCTGGGGTGGCCAGAGGGAGGCGTTTGTAAAAAAGGGCCATGTGCCATCTGTGTGTGTGTGTGTACAGGAGATTTGCAAACTAAAGCCTCATCACAATGTCCTCAAAATTCAAATAGCAACAACAAGAACGGCATCTATAGTTGGGCACGAAAAGCATTCTCTCCCCCCAAACCTTTCCCTTCTAGGCTCAAGATTCTGGCCGGGGTCTGAGGCTCGGCAATTGTCACACGACGCTACTTTTGCAAATTATTTTTTTCACTGCGTGTGTGTTGGTGTGTGTGTGTGTGTGTGTGCCATGTCTGCCGTATATGAATTGCAAATAACCCAAGCCCAGGCCCCTACGAAAACGAAGCCAACCCAATCTCCCCAGCATCTCTTTCTTTCCTTTTTTGAAGGGGGCCGCCTACACAGAGAGGATAAGTTGGTTCTTAACATTTTTACTAGCTATTAAATATTTATTTAAAAAATATAAATCATATATTTCTGAACAAGCTTTAAATAAAAAATTAAAAACTCAAAGACACTTATTTATTTTTGTTTTTCTTATTTTCATTATTTATCATTCTTTTAATATTATTAAATATTTATTTTTATTATTTATATATTTTATTTATTTATTTAAAAATTAAACAAATATATTTCAAAACAATTTTCTATGAAAAAGCAGCCTAAAATACGTTGAAATATAAAAAAGAAAACTCTGGTAGCTTAAATTTCTTTATTTACTTTTGTTTTTCTTATAAAAATAATTCTTCAAAAATTATTTAGCATTGTTTTCATATTATTATTTTATCCTTTTATTATTTACTTTATTTTAAAATTAACATTCAATTATTATTATATAGAAAATTCATCATTTTTCTTAGTGACCACCTGAGTTGCTTCTTAACAAGCGGCACCTGTGAGCTGGCACCTAACCCCCCCACCCTGTTGCCAGCCTTCCTAGCCTGCCCCCTCTTAACCCTACAGTGCCCCCTCAGACTCTCTTGCTCTCTCTCTCTCTCTTTCTCTGTGTGTGTGTGTGTAAGTGGAATATGTTTTATTTAGCATTTTTAAGTGTTTGCTGGCTCTCCGACACCCGGACCACCCCTGCTACCATTCTGCATTTTCTTTCTTTTTTTTTTGCCCAGAGAGCATTCGGATTGTTCGGGCCGACTCCCCCTTTTGGGCCCCTCTTTTTGGGTGCTGGGGTCCTTGGTCCTGGCTGTAGCTGTAGCTGATGCTTGAAGCAAAATAATAATTATTGTTATAGAAAGGACAAAGTATAATTTCAGATATGTGTAGTAGCACGGGCCCAAAGAGTAGGCAGAGGTGGGGGCTGGGCTGGTCCTTAGAAAAAAGGGGTTTATGAGGCGGGGTAAAGGGGTTAGAGGGCGACTCTGGAGGGTCTCTCTCTCTCTCTCTCTCTCTTGGAAGACAAACAGAAATAGAAATTAATGAGTTGATACAAGGTACTGCTAGCTGCTGGCTGCTGTTTCTACGTAGTACATAAAACATATATAGAAAAGGCACCTAGAAATAAGGACATTATCTAGTATTTTTTTAGGACAATTAAAATAGAAATTTAACTACTTATATAATATAGAATTCCCTCCCCATTCCTCTTCCCGTTGAACATCTTAATATCCCCTTCGTCTCGACTAATTAAAGGCTCTACTCGCAGGACTCTTGGCCTGACAAATGGTTCAGCTGTCAGTCTTGACGTTTGGCTGTCAAAATATCAGCCAATCGGGAGGGGGGTGAGTTAATACATTAACAAAAAGGCAATGCCAAGAAGGAGAGCAGCTCCCAGCTCCCAAAAAAAAGGGGAGGGGTTTAAATTAAAATATTCCCGAAGCTGGGACTCATGTGTAAGCGTGTGTGTGTGGCTCAAGTGTCAAGCTGTCAAAGTTGCCATTTTTCATAGGCTCAGAGACACCGCCTGGATGGGAGTGTGTGTGTAACTGGAACACTGTCAAATATTGAAAACTGCCAAGGAGGAGCTTAGTGGCCAGCACATGTGTGTGTGTGTGTGTGTCCTGTGGTGCGCCCTCTCCTGCCTGCCATCCTTCGACACTTAAGCCTTCGTGGGCCTTCGTTTCGTTTCATCATTTTGGCTAAATCATAAAAATGATGACACAACGTCGCTGATGAGTTTCAGTTATCTCAAAAAAAAAAAAAAAGAAAATATATATAATGAAAATAGTGGCAGGCAACCCCCGGCTAATAACCCCATGAACACCGCATGCTTACCCCCTGCCTAAACACATGACCACCTCATGCTCTCAACCCCCTGCCTACCACCGCATGATTTTCCCCATCCTCCTGGTCAACCCATTCCCTATCCTTGGGAAATTCCACTCGAGTCGCCGCACAGCTGCAGCTACTTTAAATTCCATGTGTGACATTTGATCATTTGTCATCTTGGATTCGGCTATGGATTCAGATTCGGATACGGAATCACAATCAGCGGTGCCCCAGGGTGGTGATGGTGGTGCTGGGCTGTTGGCTCAATTTCGGGTTTCGCTCATTAGTAATGATGATGATGACCAATGGCCAGCAGAAAAACACAAAAACAAAAACAAAAAAAAAAAACAAAAAGGTTACAGCTACAGACAGGCACTGATATATCAGTTGAAGTCCCAAGGAGGTGGAAATAAATAAATAAATACATATATATACATATATGGGAATGTATATAGATAGGCAGAAGGAATCCAATTTGAGAGGGGTTTTGGCCATTCGAATTTATGAAGGTAATTTTTAACCATTAATCATCGATTTCTTTTGGTGACAGATAAATATTACTATTAAATATTTCAATTTATGTATTTTTATATATTAATATATATTTATTTATATTTTTATATATTTTATATAAATTATTTTATTATTTTATATCTTTTGCTAGATATTTATATTTATTTGATTATATTTCTATACATTTTCTTCGAAATATATTTTATTTGTTATCTTCAATATTTAATGTATTTTTAGATTTTTATACATAAATATATAATTATATTTCCCTACAAATAAAATTATATATTTTTTTATTTATATTTATTATATTATTTATTATTTATTTAACCTCTACAATTTATTTAGATAGTTTTATATTTATTTCTATGTCTTTTGAAACATATGATATGTATGTGAATTTATATTTATATTGTTTTATATTTATTTCGATTTATTTCTTTAAATTTCTATATATATAAACATAAAAATTACCATATAAACATATCACAATTGCCTCCTTAAAATATCAAGAAAAATAATAATATTAATTACTAACAAACCCTCAAATTTATTCCCCTTCAACTTCACCTTTCAGGTGTGTTTTTGGGATCTGCCTGTTGCCTTGAAAGTTTTACACCTTCGGGGCTTTTCCATTTCCCCCCCCCTCCAACCTGCCATTCTCAAAAACCCGATGGTGGTGGCCCGCTTAAAACCATTTACAGTTGTAAATTAAATTTCCAACTCAAACAAATCAGCCAAAATACCTTTCAATATCTCCGCCCCCGGCAATTTTCCGTTTCCGCTCTGTCGTCATCGTCATCGTTGTCGAAGGTGGAAATTTCCAACGAAAAAAAAAGGAAGTGCCCTGCGGGTCCCAAGGAGCAAATATATGTATATACGGGATAAAGGAAGAGAGGGCCATAAGGATACCTATGCTGGCGACGACTGGGGTAACATTTTTTAAGCTTGGTAATAAATTTTTAATAAGCTCGCTTGTTGTTTTCGCCCGTGCCAAAGATATTTTTTAATAAATCGTTTTCGAGTACATTGGGAAATGCCAAGACGCCACCCCCCAAGCCCAAAGTCGAAGCCGAAGCCGAAGCCAATCTCAATCCCAATTCATATGAAATATATATGCGACAGATAGACGCAAGGCGGATGAATGGCTGCATGGATGGATGGATGGATGGATGGATGGATGGATGGGTGGATATATCCTTAATGGTTACCCCCGGTGACTTTGGTGACTCTGGTGACTCCTTGTCTAAGGGTGTCTTCAGATTGTCGTCATCGTTGTCCTTGGCATGTCTCCCACAGCACTTGCTCCAGCTCTTGAACTTGGCTAATTCCAGGGTATTATATTTATTGGTTTAGACTTCACAAAATATATATTTAACAGAGAGTTTAAATAATAAAAAAAAGTTTCCTATTTAAACAAAATATTTTATAGACTTTTTCATCGTAAATTTGGCCTACCTAGAAAGGCCTCTTCTAGAACATTTTTTGTTGGAGATTTCTAGGGTATCACGAAAACCTAAATACCCCCTGCAATCATCAAAATCTTTAGCTTTCATTGGACTCTCTCTCGCTTTGTCTTTGCACATTAACAGGGCGAATATGATATGGAAATGATTTGGAATATACTTTCAGGTATTCAGATCGGGGTTGGATTTTTCAATTTTAAATATTGACAAGCGTGCCCAGGGGTGGCTCAAGGTATAATTTGACAAGTTGTCGAAGCAGGACACGGACACGGACAAGGACACGGAACAGGGTGCAAGTCAACAGGAATTCATCTCTTATCCTTGGCTGGCCTCGCGGCCATATCCTTGTTGCGGGGCGTCATTGGATGCACTTTGATAGGAGTCGTCATGTCAGTCAAATTTCAAGAGGGGGGGACCGAAGACAGCCTTGTCCTCCTCCTCCTTCTACCGAAAATGCGAATGTCAACATTCCAATTACGCGAACATTTTCCGCACACCAATAATATGCTCTGACAGCTGGACAGGCAGTTCCCGGGGAGCCCAGAACCGAGGGGGGAGGTGGGATCAGGGAGCTGGGACTGCGACAACAATGGGACAACAACCGGCAAAGGTGAGCCGAAGCCAAGCCGAACAATGCCGGGCTCAAGGCACTGTCCAAAAATAGGGAAGAGGTCCTGTTTATTAAAGAGTTGTTTATAGGAAAATTATTTTAAAATATTTAAAAAATTTAAAAATATATTAAATATTTTTCCAACTCATAATAAAATATATTAAAAATATAAAAATAAGGAGTATGTCCGGGAAATTTTGCTATTAATTCGAGTTATTAAAATAACTTTCTAAGCTTTAAAAAGGAAAAACCCTAAAAACAGTAAAAGGTTTCGGAAAACGGAGAAAAGCTTTACCAGAAAATAAAGAAATATAGAAAAATGTCCTCAAAATGTCAAGCTAAATGAACAAAGACTTAAAAACTCTTTAATTAATTTTCAAAGCTAAGAAAAAACTTTTTTTTTATGTAAAAAACATAAGTTTTTTATTATGAAATGTATAAATAATTTTCTATGTCAAAAAATAAAATGATAATAAATAGGCTGCCAGTATAAGCTTCTAAATGTACTTCTTAAAATTTAGAAAATATTTTCTATACCCCAAAAATTTGCCCAATTTATTTTCCGAATTTTTCAGCCAGTGCAGGCGATCCACAAAACGCAAACAGAAGATGCCAACGAATGGGAACGAGAGCAACGATGACGTTGATAATGGCGTAAAATGGTTGAAGGCAGACAGAAGCCGGGAAGTGAGGGAAATCCAAGTCGAAACTAGTGGAAATGTGGGGGAAAATTGCAGCAGTGAAGCCAAATAAAAAACGACAGAACCTGAGTCCGGGCTGAGACCAGGGGGAGGACACCACCGACCAGGTACCAGAACAAACAAATTGGATGCGAATGCAAATAAACGAAAATTATAAATAACAGCAGCAACGAGCAGCAGCAGCAGCAGCAGCAATGGAAAATGGAAAATGGAGAATGGAAAACATACCGAGGAAGTGGAAATGGAAATGGAAATGGCAATGGTACTAGACATGGCCGAGAAGAATGGCCGGCCAAAAGATGATGAGCCGCACACTCTGATGGGGAAAAAGGTGGAAAGTCCTGCCCAGGAATCAGGAACTCTCCCTTCCCATATATATGTACATATATACAAGGAAAGGTGGTAGCAGGTAGGTCCCCCAAAAAGAAAGCAGGTGCAATATGCAGACGAAGGAGAAGGACAACTGATGGCTGGCAATGAATAGAAATTGCCAAAGCAAATGGTCCGCAACAGGACTAAGGCCAAAGGCAATGGCTGGGTAAAATTTCTAAAACCAATGCTAAGCCTTTGATTTAGGAGGGGAAATGCAGCCATCTAGAATAATGGGAATTGGATTGGATTGAAGTTGAAAAACAATCAAAAAATATTGTGAAAATATTTTTCTAAAAATTTCTAACTTGGTTAATATTTTACTGACTTATCTCCACTTTTAGCATAGCTCCCCCCAAATTGGAATTTTTTATTCCCAATTAGAGCTCCCTTCTTTTCGAAAGAGGTTCTAAGAAGCTCCTTGAAGGCTTTTCAAGAGCGTGAAGCCATCGAAATTAGATCCATTGGTTGGATTGGCCGGGGTCCTTGAGTGCGCCCAGGTGCCCCCGTCAGGAGTCGCCTGTTCCTGAAGTTCTCAAGTTCGAAGCATTGGATTTGTGATCCTTGGATGCTTGGTTGCCTGGAGACAAAACAAAAAAAAACGCCGTCAGAATGCAAAATGCAAATGTGAATTGATTAAAATTCGATTGTTTCTTTTATACCAACCCCTTGTGGGTGGTGGAAAAAAGGGTTGCTCCTGCTTCGTCCTTCGTCCTTTCTTGTTGCTATTTATTGGCTGTGCCTGCCTTGGCATTTATTACACGGCGCTGCGAGTTTTAATTATGCTTTTCCCTACCCTTTTCCTTCTCTTCTTTTTTTTTGCGCCCTGAAGCGCTGCCTAATCAGCGGGGAAAAGCGGCAGCACCCGCCACCACCCACCACCCAAGGACATCCCCCCTCCCCCTTGCACCGCAACCTAATCACATTTCACCCCTTTCGCCTGTGTGTGTGTGTCGCCTTTTTCCACCTTTTGTTGTCGTCTCGTTGTCGTCGTCGCTGCCTTTCGATTTTTAATTTTTTAATTCGTTATCCTTGCGCCTCGGCTCCTTGTTGTTTTTTTTTTTTTTTGTTTCAACTCTTTTTTTTTATTTTGCGGGAGCGTGTGTCGGCAAGGGTTAAGCATTAAACGCTAAATCAGATAATGTTAGACAATTGAGCAGCGACGTTGCTGACATTAAAACAAAAGTCGGACGACGACAACGGGTGGTTTCGGGGGTCGTCTGCCCGGCGACGGCATGCAAATGGAGAAAAAGGGTTAACTTTCCATAAAATACTGCATATATTGACTCAAGTCATGTACACCAAAGTAAACTTTACCAGAGAGGGAGGTGGAGGGTTAAGGCCAGCAAGCCAACGGGGCTGATACTCTGATTAAACACGAAAAAAAAAATCTAAATAAAATAGTTACTGGGGAATAATGATTTTTAAATTCATTTTAAATAGAAGTTTATAAAGAAAAACATTTTTGGAATTTACAAAATATATCCAATTATATATTTAACATATTTTTTATAAGAAATCATATTTGGTTAAGCAGAAAATATATTTTTTTGCAAGCTTATGAAGTGAATTAAATATTTAGGCTATGAAAATATTTGAAAAATAAACAAATAAATTAAAATATTTATAAAAATATATTGAGAAATATATGAAATTGTATAATAATTGATTTTAGATTTAAATATAATTTTTTAAGAAGCAAAAATAATTTTAAGAAACTAAATATATTGTCAAGCTAAGTAAATATTTGATAAATAAATGAATACATTGAAAAATTTATGAATAAATGCAAATAAATAAAAATAAATGCCTAAAATAATTTCCATATATTTCACTAATAAAAAGAATATTATAATTCACACAAAAACAAGACAACCCATTGAGAGGGCATTCTCTTGAGGACAAAGGCCGAGCTCAACTACAAGGACTCGACCAAAAAACTTCGATTACAAAAATTCGCATTATCCGATTAAGCAGGGACCCACAGAGAGAGAGAAACAGAGAAGAAAATTTTAATTTTAAATTATTACCATTCGGGTTTGGCGTTTCCGGTGTCGTGTATTTTCTATATATCTGTATATACATTTCCCTGACCCTCCAGCTAACCGCACCGGAAAGTATGCAACATAAAAATATCTGGAGAAAAAAGGATTGAAAACCTCAAGCCACCTGACCAAAATAATGAGAAAAACGCGCCAAGTAAATAAAAAAAATTGAATACACAAAAAAAAGGGGAGACAAGAGACAGGACACAGTACGCGTGAGACAAAACGGAAGCCAGCGGCGACCCTTTTTTTCCACGCCTTTCCACGCCCCCTGCCACGCTTTGTCTATTTTCCTCTTGTTTGCCTTTGGCTTGGCCGTGGAAATTAACACAAGTAACTGCTTGGAAAATATGCCGTGTCCTTTTCCGCCTTCATTCAGGGGAAAATCGTCGATGGGCAAGCTTCGATTAGGCTACCTGGGAAAAAGCCTAAAAAGGGAGGTAGTACGAGGAGGAAAATGCAGCCAAGAAAATTGAAAGAAAGCTCGTGAATGGCTTTATTAAAAGAAGGAATTATAAATTGCATTAAAAAAGTTATTATAAAATATTTAAGATGCGAATTTAATAGAAACACAACAAAAACAAAACAATAATACATTAAAGAAACTTTAAGAATTTGTAAAAGCGAAAATTCTGTCACAAAAAAGGTTAATTCTCTGAATAAAATATCTCTCTATATTTTTAGTTAATAAATAGTTAAAAACATACCAATAAAAATCCAATAACTTTAATTAAATTCATTACTTTTAGGCATTTTAAAAAATAGTTAAGAAGCTTAAATAGGAATTGAAATTCTATTTAAAGTCTGCGGTGCACTTGCGGAGTTTTCGAACTTCCCAGCTAAGCCAACAAATGAGTTTACTTTGGACTTCCCCCCACAAAGTTAACTCCCCCCTTGAATCACTTTTCTATATCCCTCCTTTCCCCCTTGACTGGCTTTTGCCCCTCTCCCACCTAGACAGGGATTTTCCCCGCCAATCTTCAGCCTTTAGATTTTCTTTTTGAAGGGCAGCCGCCGGGGCCGGAGCACTTTTGGTTTTGTGCATTTTTAATTATTGGCTTTTTTTCGTGTTGCCAAGGCTTTAATTGTATTTGCCGAGCATTTGCCGGCCAGAAGAAGAAAGTGCATTTAAATTGCATGGAATTTGCGAACTGAAATTAAAATAGTTAATGATTTTTGTTGGACGGGACTGACGGACGGACAGACGGGTGGACTCTTGATTTTTCTCTCCACGCTGAGTAATTGAAAAAGCCTCGTCCTGTGGGGGGTGAGAGGACCAAGAAAGACAAATACGGAGAGCGCAACTCTAGTGCAAACTTTCGGTGGCGACAACCCTGGCTGCTCCTCCTCCTCCTCCGCCTCCATCAACCTCTAAATTCTCCTTGCCCTGCATGTAAATGTTGTAAAAGTTTTTACGATTTGCCAAACTATAAAAGAGGGAAGGGTCCTGCAGAGGAGGGGTAAGGGTAGGGGGTGGTCCACTTGGATACTTGCAATATAATAAACTAAGTAATTACATGTATGTGTGTGTGTGTGTGTGTGTGCCTGCGTGTGGGCGTGGCAGGAACACTATTTGAATTCGCCTATAAAAACCCTGGAAAGGCGAGTGCAAAAAGTGCGCCCAAATTACCTTGACATGTGAGCACCACCCCCTCGGTTACCCATCACCCCCCACCCCCACCACCAACACACACACTCCTTGGGAGGCATCCCCCAGTTGCCTTTCACTTTTTATGACAATTTCACTTTCACCCGAAAAGCGAAAAGGCAGGCGGCAGGTCCTTGCGTGTGTGACCATTGCCGTATTAGGCATTTGTCATTAGGCACCCCTGTTTTTGGCAACAGGCGAGGGGATGGGGGGGAGGGTGCAGGAGTATCAGCATGAAGCAGGACATTTACTGCCCAGCGCAGAATGACACTAAAACGTCAACGGGAGCCACAGGCTAAGTCCTCCATAATCGTAAATATAGATTTGTACACAGACACGTAGCTAAGCTAAAATACATATTAAATTAAGACTAAAATAGGGGAAATTAATAGAGAATTTGAAAATGTTTAAATATATATTTTTATGGTAAATATTTTCTTATTAAACTTGATCTACCACATATACATATATATTTATAATTTAATTTGTAATGAAAACATTCTCAACAAAAGCCTTCTCTATATTACTTGAATATATTAATTAATTATTTAATGGCCAAGATATAATTTATTATTTTTGCAATTTGCCATTTAAAATTTCAAAACCTGACTAGATTGATTCTCCTATTAAATCAGATTAAGAATATATAGGGTTTATGGGGTCGAAAATGACTTCTTCCCATCTTAAAACAAATTTTTAAAATATAGTTTGAAAGGGTCGTCTGAAAGAAAAAACGCCACCAAGCGGCCGTAGTTTGAACTACAGCATGTAGGCGAGGGGCTTGAAACAAACCTTCACCTCGTGTACTTATTATTTAGACCAGTAGTATTATTTCACATCTATTTCCCCCACATTCCAGGCTAATCAAATGAAAACAATATAGATTGAGCTGTCCAGGCTAAGCGGGATAAGGAATAAATATAATATATCTCGGCATATAATTCACATTTTCCATGGCCACAGCTCTCGAGGAAAATGAAAGAGGGGGGGAAATTTCTTAAGAATATCTCCACATTGCGGGCATATTTTGCTCTAATGACACTTTGAACAGCTGTTAGATTTCTCTGGCGACAAAAAAAAAACACAAAGAAGGAAAGAGAGAGCACGAGAGAAATGGAAAATGCTGCTAGGGGTTGGGGGGTTTCCCTCGCACATATTTGAAGACATAAATAAATGTCAAAAAATGCAGATTACTTATTAACCCCTGTGGCGTGCCACAAAAAAAAAAAAAAAAGAAAATATAAAATACAAAATACAAAACGCGTTTCGCCTTCGCCTTAGCCGCGATATTATTCATTAATACAAAACCCGGTGAGCAGGGGAAGCCACCCACTGAACCACTGAACCACCCAATCCACCCGGGCAGCCCCCCACGCGGCGCCTTTGCCACCTTTTCGGAGTGCGGCGCAGCGGCTTGGATGGGGAAAATTATTAGCTCTTTGGTAATATTTTCTTGCATAAATTTTTGAATAATTTCGTTTTTTTCTTAACTGAAAGGCACTGAGAAAAATCATGGAGAGTTACCTGAAGTGATTATAATTCTTTAAGTTTTTAATTTAACAATAAATTGTTATTTTTGGGAGGCTTATATTTAACTTTAAACTTTTTTATAAGTTCTTCTAGCAGAAAAATAAAAAATGAAAAATTTTACATTCAAAATACATAAATGACATTTTTTAATCATAACCATAAATATTTAATAGTGAAAACAAGCCAGAAATCTTTTTGAATTTTAGTATTTGAGCTTCATATTTTATTCGAATTTTTCCAGTGAATTTTCCTATCTCCCCCCTTGCCCTCCCCTTCCCTGCTTCTGGTGTCTGTGTCTTCTTTGGGTAACGCTTTATTTTCAATTTAACCCTCATTGTTGCCGCCTTCCCTCGCCCGCTCGCGCTTTCTCTCTCGAAGGTCCTTCCTTTTTCACCTTCGCTCGTGTGGCATAAAAATTGAATCCTAATCCATGAATATAGATGATTATTATATGCCCCCTTCCCCCCACCCAGACCAGCAGAGAAGAAAAAAATAATAAAAAAAGAGGAGAAAGCAGCGGGATGGCGGCCATTAGAATGCCGTTTCTTCGCCTCGTCTGGATCTCTCTCTCTCTCTCTCTCTCTCTATTTTCCAGGTTTGGTAATTTTCCTTTTGTTTTGCATTTTGCATCGGTCCATCCATCCGTATCCTGTATCCTTATCCCCCAAACCCCCCCAACGACCAAAGGAACTACCAGCAAAAGCAGCAACGCCGCCAAAGTTGTCGTAAAATTTTGTTATGACTTTTTTCTTATTGCCAACGCATTCGAAATGTTGCTCTAGGGGAGCTCTTGCTCCTGATCCTGCCGAAGGAGAGGTACAGGATACATGGGGGTTGGGGTGGAATGCCTAAGTTACTTCCTGCTGGTATTTAAAGTTGTAAAAATTGATGGGTCTCTGCCCCGGGAATCAGGGGCTTCGGTCCGAGCGCGCCTAGAAAAATCTCACTTCTTTTTCAGCAAGCTTCCCATTTTATGGCAACTGCAGCTGCGGAGATTATTAAGCTAAGGTTGAAACAATATATATATATATATATATAAATATATATGGTCGTTGGTTACTTTAAAAATATTTCAAAAATTTAGAATTTTTCAACATTTTAAAGCTATTTAAACGAAATGATTTATTCTTAATAAATCAAGAAAGACTGAAACATTTTTAAATATTGATAGCATATTTTAAAAACATTTTCAAAGCTTTAAATATATATTTTAACATATTTTAACTAGTATGCAATATTTAAACCAACTCCCAACCTATTGTCACCGCTTTGGCCATTTCCAATTAATCCAAATTTATGCCCGCGCTAAACATAAATAAATTGCATAAATAAATTATTAGAAAATGAACAGATTTTGCAATTAAAACTACAAAACTAAATTACAAATGCATTGCTCTCTTAACGAGCAAATAATAATGACCGCGGCATTTGTAATAACAATAATGAAAAGCCATTTGGCCATTTGGCCAGTTTTGGCCCCTGAACTGGGCCTCCGGAGCCTGGCCAACCAAAGAACAACACACACGGGCCATAACAATTAATTAACAAATAAAATGTCAATTAATTTTACAAACATTGCAGCGAGGGCAAAAATATACACAACGATAAAATATACATACATATATGTATAAATATATAACAATAAAATGAACGGGTTGGTTGGAAAAGTCCGCTCGGAAAACGCAGTGCAAATTTTCTCATTTATTTATGATTTCAATTTCAATATTAAAGGTGTGTGTGTGTGTGTGTGTGTGGAGGGGGGGAGTGTGTGAGTACGTGTGGGCGGCGAAAATTTAAATAAGTTGGCAGCCGGCGGTGAAAGCATTTTTTGGTATTTTAAATATTTAATTGAATGATAAATAAATGTAAGCCTTTGCCCACACCCCTCCCTCTCCCTTCCCTTCCCCTCCGCCCCCTCAAGCTGAATTGATGCCCGCCATCATCAGTAGCGTAAATTACGGTGAACATAATGGAATCTGGAGAAAGAAGCAACAAAGACCGATGGAAAATCTGTACAAAAACATACAAAAAAAAAAATACAAGGGAAATAAAAATAAATATAAAAATCACATTTATATACGCCAGGGAGTGTGTATGTGTGTGTGTGTTTAAGCGAACCAATGATTGTGGCCAAGGCATATAAATATTTATACAGGGCTCACTGGGGGCAGTCATCGAAAAGGTTTGTATGGACTTAAGGGTAAGCTTTTGAATTAAATATATAGGAAATAAATATATAGAAAATATATAAAATAAAAATTATTAATAAAAATAAAATAAAGAAGAGGTCAGAAAGGGTATAAAACCAGAGACACCATCGTCCTCATCAGTTTTATGAAAATGATTCAATAATCTACAGTTTGTTGCAGGATATTAAATATATAACCACATTTTCCATTTAATATTATTTAAAAAAAAAATTCTAGGCTCTTAAAAGGTTTTAATTATGAATATAATCTATTAATTACTTATATCCTGATTAATTTTAATTATATTGTACTCCATTTTCTGTTTATTTATCAACAAATATATTTTTATTTATTTGTGTATTACTTTTTCCTGTTGTTATTAATTTATTTATTACTTATTTCTTTAATATTTCATTAAATTTTACTCTTTTGTATATATTTCTTTGGTTAATTAAATAGTTTCCATTTCATTTTTATGGTTTTTATGGTCAATGAATTCCTAGGCTGTGCATAGGTTATTAAAATAAAATATTTCTATATTAAATTATTAATTTTTAATGTATTTGTTTATTTTTATTTAGATTTTAGTAATTACTCATTACTTTATTAATTTTTATATTCATTTATTTATATTTCTTCGTTGACTTCGCTCTATTTTTCCCTTTTTTTTTATAATTTTCCTGCCTCTTTAAAGGATATGCACCGCGTCTAGCTCATCCTGCCGACTCACTTATTCGAACGCTGGCCGCCATTTTGTTTGGCCGCAGACGCAAAATGCAATTTAATTATTACATTTTGGAGTTTTCGGACCCCTCAGCAGGGCCTGCTCCTCCCTCATCTGCTCCGCCTCCCCCCTTACCCTTTTTGGGGCCGCCACCACTGGCTGTCCACATATTTATTTACTTATTTATTTAAACATTTATTTATCGTATTTACTTGCTTTACCCACGGTCTCCAGAGAGGAGGGGATTTTTGGGTTTTCCATTTCGCACATTTACCATTTTCCATTTTCCGTTTGCAATCATTGAAACGGAACTTCCATTCGGACAGAAAATTTACATTTCAACTTCATCTGCATCTTCATTTTCCAACGCCGCCATTGCATATTTTCTTTTATTACTTTTATTACACAGCCCCCCCTCAATTTTCACCATTTTCACCGCAGAACTAATAAAACTTTATCTTTTTTAATATCGACTGGTGGTGGTGGGTGGTGCTCCTCGTGTAATATTTTACAAGCACAACTAGCTGAAAAGTTTGGCAAAATATGCAAAATAGATGAGCTAAGGGAAAGCTGACGGGGAAATTCCTCAGACTCAGACTCAGTCGAAGTTGTATATATATATATATATATATATATATTAGATTTATATATTGACTGGGGAATACAGCCGGAATCCAGCGGG
Organism: Drosophila mayri; assembly: GCA_008042485.1. Taxonomy (NCBI): domain Eukaryota; kingdom Metazoa; phylum Arthropoda; class Insecta; order Diptera; family Drosophilidae; genus Drosophila; species Drosophila mayri. Next base: position 120,346 of record VNJN01003219.1, on the reverse strand, counting down.
AAAATTGTAAAGAAAAAATGTAGACATACTTTGGCATCAAATCGAATTAATTAGTTTTATTTTATAATTATTAAAATTGTGCTTCGATTTACTTGGACCATTGCCTTGGCTTTATCTCTCATCGGAAACATATTTTTAAAAAATTGTCACCTATGAAATTCAAATTGAAAAAATTCTGCTTTTTATTGCCACTTGACAGGGGCTGTTTGATTATATCCCTGATCCTAATTTTCTTTGAATTAATTGCCCCGCCCCTGCGTTCTACTGGTTCTCCGGAAAGCCCAGAATTCATTCTGTCCTGGGGCTATAAGATGTTGAATGTAATTCACACTCTGGGCTGTCTGGTGCTCTTCGCATCCTATTTTTTGGTAAGTATTTTGAAGTATAAATTAACTCTATATTATATAGGAAATTTATATATATATTTGCAGAGATTCTCGGGACTTGTACTGGGCTTTCTGGGCACCCTAATTTTTCATATGCTAATGCTGCCGATTTTTCTGTTTTTCGATATATATCTATGGGAAACGGAAATGACAGATACGGTCATTGCATTAGTGGGCGAAGGCAAGTCTTATATATATTTCTTATATATTTTCCATATATTTTTTATATATATTTTCTATATATTTCTCATATATTTTCTATATATTTCTCATGTATTTTCTATTTATTTCTTCTTTTTTCTTTGTATATATTTGTATTATTTTTTATATATTTTCCTTATAGTCTCTATATATTTTTTATATATTTCTCATATATTTTCTATAAATTTCCCATATATTTTATATATAATTAATCCTTAATCCTTACCTATATATTACAAATTTATATATATATTTTTTTTATTGTTAGTCTTAGGTCTTTACTTTTGGGTGGTGGCATATTTCTTTTATCGCGAGTGCAAGGAGGATACAATTCAGAAGAAAAGGGAAAGTGTTACCTTCTCCCCGTATATTGCCTAAAAAAATTTAGCTTTAAATCTGAAGTAAGAAAATTGGGAAAACTGATATCAAGAAATCCTTAAATAAAGACCCGTTCAAAATCCCAAAGAAAATTACTTTTTTTAAAGCAATTTGTACACACATTTAATATTTTACAACAAACAAAAAAAAAAAAAAGGAATTGAAGGAGACTTAGCTTAAGGATTTTTCACATGCAAGAAGAGCCTCGGTAGCCTGGGGATCGTAATGGTTTTTTTTTTCTTTTCTAGAAGCCTCTCAGCCAGACTTGGCCGTGGTGGGTGGGGGACAGTTCATGCCACCAGGCGGTGGGCCTGGAGGACGAGTGCCCGGTGGCGGGGTGCCACTAGGCGGTGGACCGCAAGGACCCCCCTGAGGCATAGAGCTCTACACGAGACACATCGATTAAGAGAAAATCAATGAATTAATTTATTAAATGAAATAAATAAAGAAATTATTTACCACAAAGGCACTGCACAACAGCACCAGCAGCAGGCCCATAAAATAGCTGAGGTTCAGATGCATCTTTATTGTCCGGAAGTGAACTGTTGCCAGCTTCGGCTTCAGCTTCCGCTTTTATAGTCTCCCCATCCCCATGTGAGGCACGGAAGCGTGTCTATATATTATTACCGCCGCAATTAGAGTTTTCAGAATTAAGTTTTTAGCCATGCCGTGTGGTGTGAAAAATTGGTGGGGAAATTGTTTTTTGCCATGTTTTTGCCACACCAATTAAATTTCGAATTCAACTATATTATCTGCTTGTATTAAATCATTATAGATCAATTGCTGAATGCCGGCTAGATTTTGTGTAATATTTTTTTTTCGCCCCCCAGTTCATTCCCATTTCACTGTTCTCGTGCTCTTCATTAAATGATTATAATTACCCGGCAGCTGCTACGTGGCGTATGAGTTATATTCCATGCCATGCCCCGCTCCCGACCGGTTTTCGTAAGACAACGCGGCGTATGCGTAATTTGCGCTTGGCTGGCTTAAAAAGTTTTCTTGCCGCGAGCAAAAGTCGAAACGCTGGCTGGAATTTCACACCTTATTGCCTTCGCATCTGGAGCGAAGGTCCTAAAACAATTAGCGATTGTTTTACCTCCCCACCAAGGCCCAGTCCTCGAAGGCGAGACAATCCTTAGAAACCATGGTTTCGGGGGGTGTCACGAATCCGCTGTGTTGCTACCTTTGTCTGTGTTTTGACTCTTATTTGAAGGTTTTTATGTTATTTAAAATTTTCTATACATATATTATATTATATCATATTTTCTATACATTATTTTATTATTTTTGGGGGACTTTTAGGGACAAAAATTGGGTTCAATAAAAGAAAATTAAAAAAAATTCTAATTAAGAATTAGTTTTGAAAAAAAAATATATATATATACTCCAAAATTGAACCTTAAAAAGTTCATCAATGAATTTAAAAATAAATAATTATGTTTTGAAAGTTTAGTACTGTTTAAAATACATAAAAGTTTGCTAAATAAAATTAGAAAATACTTTGACATTTTATTTTCAACTTTCTTTCTGAAATTCACAAATTAATTTAACAACAAAGTTAAGAAATAATAAAAGCCAAGCCAAATGTGAAGTTTCATAGAATTTTAACAAAAAAATTTCCTTTAAAAAATGGGAACCATCTTAGTCTTATATAGTTCCCTGATCCCAAAGCACCCTAATTAAGGCCAACGCCTGTTCAATGGCAATGTATCTGCTCTGGATTTGCTCCTCCCTGTGGGCTGTGTGCCTCAGGTGTGCTCAGGGGTGCTGACTGCATTTTGGCTCGGATTGCATATTCATGTACAACCGCCGCCACTTTCCACTTTGGTTGCCTGCCATGTTCATGTTCCGTCTGAGGCTTAAGCTCAGCGTTAGCCGGAGCTCCCTGTGTTTTGCCTGTTGGCTTGTTGGCTTCTTGGTTGGCCGTAAAACTAAAATAATAGCCGCATAACATTTTATCTACCGCAGTAATAAATATTCAGTTAATTATAGTAACCACGGGGGGAGAGAGAGAGAGCATAAGAGAGAAGCGAATGCAAATGTTTCTGGTAATAAAACACCAAAAACTCTACCGGCTATCTAATGCTAGTTGAGTTTCTTGTTTAGGTTTTCTTTTTTTCGGATTAGCCCAACTTTGTACTAAGTGCTAGACTTCGATAGGGTTTCATAAGGAAGCCAAAGTGATCGCCAGAAGGATCTTCAGGGTTTAGTTTTCATGAAAAACCTTTCTACATTATTACTATTAATTTTATATTTTATTTTCTAAATATAGCTATTAATAGTTTTTACTATTTTTAGTTTGGCGTTGAGTTTGTTGGCCACTTTCGCTTTTGTGGCCGCAGGTTACCCACCAAGAGCCACCGCAAAGAGGGGCTAGAATCCCTCCCTTTTAACCCCCCCTTTAAACTTCTTTAGAACTCCTTCCTTAACCCCCTCCCTTTCCCTGTTTTGCGGACCCTTTTTCGCCTTGGCATAACCGTTAAAATTTGTGTTTTTGCGGCACTTGCAAATGGTGCCTGGCCTTCATCCCCTCTTCCCCGCTCTATTCGAATGGCATTGTTCCATTGTTCCTGCTCCCCTTAGTTCCTCCTCCTTTTCCCCATCGTACTTGGTGGTTATAATAATTAAAATGAGCAAAATAATTTCAGCTGAAAGCATCGATGAAAGGCTGAAATGCTCAATAAATGTGCCCCCCTGGTCCTCGTCTGTTCCTTTTGTGTTGACAGAGCGAAAGAACGGTAACTCAAGGCTTGTTTTTAGCAGGAATATCCCCCCTTGGGGGGCAATTAAAATATATATACACACCCAGGCACACACACACACACACACACCCAAGAAGGTGGCCAAGAAAAAGTTGCCAAAAAGTTTAACCATCGATGACGGGCCCCCCACTTGTTCCTTGGAGCTCCTTCCATGTGATATCGATGGCAATGGTTAAGGGTTAAGTGGGTGGTAGCTCCTTGGGGGTAGGGGGGAGGGTGGTACAGTTGGCAATGCGTAAAAGTGTTAACCAAAAGCAGTTAAAATTACAAAAGGCAAACGGGCGATGCCATGGCAATGCCGCCTAATAAAGGCTGTAAGGAGGCGACGGGCGTACAATGTCGTTTGGCTCCTTTGAAAAATTAACACCTAATATCCGCAAAATCGCATCAAAGTATTGTTCAACTCCTCAACCCCCTCTCACTCGCTCTTTCTCTGGGTCCTTTTGTTTAGGGAAAACTTTGCAATTTCTTAAAAGTGTCGCTCAAGCAGGACCTCCTCCTGCCTCCTTGACCCCGCAGCTGTTTTTTGTAGCCTCAGTTGTAGGCGTTATTAGCCACACTTAAGACCACCGCCCCATCGAAAATTTGGAAACAAAGTGGGTGGGAGGGGGTGGCAGATAATGTTGCCATATTTTAGCATTGTTTTCCTTTTGTTTTCAGTGTTTTTCCCAGGCTGTTGTTGTTGGGAAAATTGACACCACAGCAATGAGTTAATAAGGCAAAGGAAAATAGATGAGTCTCCCTCTTTTTCTCATTTATCTCTCCTTCCTTTTCTTAAAAAAAATTTTTTTTTTTGTTAATATTTAATTGAACTTAACCTGTTTCTTGGTTTTTTTTTTGTTTCAGGTAATTTACACATGCTCACATATGTGGAAATTTTTGACAAGGGCCTCATCCCTTTTACCAACCTCTTAGGGTGGCTTTTCATGCTGGAAATATTTCTTATTAAATGCTCAAGCCTCCCCTAATTTATTACATTTATGATAGTTAATATATTTACTATATTTTTTGGTATATAAATAAATTTAAAAAATATTTTCAAAGAGGTTAGCAAATTTTTAAAACACAAAATGCCTATGAGCCGCAGCTACTTCTGTCTATAAAAATCGTTTATGTGGCATTTAAGCCGCACACACACACACTTACACCCGAGTATGTATGTATTTTTTTATACATATTTTTAATTATTTTCATTTCATGTCTTTTAATTAACATGCCTAATAAAACACATGGCCAGAAAGCGAACCAATGCCGAGGGGTGGCTGCTGCCAAGGCATAAAAAGATATTGTCAGTCAGTCAGTCAGTCATTCTCTCAGTCATTCAGTCACTCAGTCTCTGGCAGTCTCTGATGTATGCAAATACCATCCCTAACACACATGGCTGGCCGGGGCACAAGGACTTGGGGAAAAGCCTTTGAATCGCCTTTTCCGACTGCCTAAAAATCCCCAAATATAAATAATTAAAAAGAAAATGTTGCTGGGCAAATCAAGCGAGCATAATTACGAAGCTGCAGTGCTTTCCACCCTCCCCACACAAGGAAAACTCTTTTGCGGTTTCTGTATTTTTTTTTTTTTTTTTTGTGTGTTTCAAATGCATAATGTTGATTATGGCAATAATTTTATGAATTTATGTAAACATTCCAGACTGATGATGGCACTGCCAAGGTGGGCATTACGATAAGAGTCCCCTCCGGGTCTTAACCCACTCCTGCCTTAAGCCACACATCCTTTGCAGCCTGCGGCTTCTCTCAAGATGCTTGAGAGTTTTAAGCGTTGGATTTTATTTAAATTTAGTTTTTGGGTTGGAAAATATTTGAATCATATAGTTTAAATTTAATTTAGTTTAAAATAAAGCTTAAAAATAAATCTATTAAATTTTTCTATACTTCAAAACAAATTGAAATCCTTAATGACTGCTTGCTTCTCATTTACTGGTCTTTGGTTTATCCTTTTTTTGGCTCATTTAATTTACCGTTCAATTCCACATTCGTTTCGGTATTGAATTTTTAATCACGCACACACACACACACACTCACACACGATCCCCTTGACCCCTGGCAGGACATGGGGCAAGAGACAAGGACTAGGAGGCAGGGGCAAGGAGTTGGGGCCAGCCTTCCATTCAATATGCAAGCCAAGCGACTGAGTCTGGCAAAACTATGCAGCGAACAACTAGAATATATGCACTGAGAGAAATTTTAATATTATTTTATGAGATATTTATTAACAGGATAAGGAAATATATGTACGATTTTATGTATTTAAAATTTGTGTTGTTATTTTTAAACTGAGTTGTAACTGTTTTATGTTTTAGGGTAAGTTTCCATTAAAAATAAATATTAATTTGAAAAAAAAAAAACTTTCAGAAAATATTAATTATCTATTTTTTTTTTAGGGAGGTATTGAAATATAATTTATATTTATATATATTAAATTTATAGGCTGAGTAGTAATATAAATAAAATATTTGCTTTTAAAAAAAAGTATAATTTATATTGAAAATGATGTAAAATCGAAGATTAAAGTGCCAAATTAGTTAAATTTTCAGTTTTTCCTAGCTTAGACTCCTTAATTTACTATAAATATTTCTTCTTCTTGTATAAATTGAATAATTTATATTAATTAAACACATTTTCAGTGCACGAACAGGTCAACTCAATTTGGTCAAACCCATTCCAGGATATGAGGAGTAGGAGGCTCAGCCACATCCCAGTTACCAGAATCCAGAACCCAGATCCCACATCCCACTTTCCCGATTCCATAGCCCCATGTCCAATGCTTAAAGTGTAGCTCATTAAATAATATCCTTTTTTGGCGACGAACCACTCTTTTGGCAGTGGAGTGTCCGGGACGAGGCTGTTACTTTTTTATTTCCCTGCCTGGACACCCTCCCCTTTTTGGGAAGGAGGAAGAGGCGTGTGCTGGCCAGGCGGCGCTTATCAAAATGTTGCCGCTGCCTGTCGAACGGGGAAGGTCCTTGGGGTTTGGGCTCTGGACTCCGGTCGACTTTTGGGACACATTCGGAGTCGGGAGTCGATGCGTTTGCCCTCTGAACTGGTACTGGGACCGGGGCCGGGGCCGGGACCCTGTTGGTCAGCCAGGCAGCAGCCAATGTCCTGCCAACCCTTTACCCTCAAAAGCCAACCCTCCATCCTTCACACTCACTCTATCTTTTTCTCTCTGCGAGTCTCTGTCTCCGTCTCCGTCTCGCTGCTGGGGACAATTTTTGAAAACGCTTTTAAATATTAAAATCCATGACGATTTCCCAGCATTCTCGCCATATAATTTCGTAGTTGGTTCCATGGAGCCATGGAGTTGGAGGTGGACGATATTTGGGTTTTCAGTTTTCAGTTTTTCGGGTGGCTCTTGGCTGCCCGTTGCGCATATTGAATTTATTTAATTAAGGGTTCCATCTAGCACACACACACAAACACACATTCGCAGGACATACACAGACCGAGGAGACTCTCTTCACCCTCCCCTCTTTCCTCTACCCTCTCTCATCTCACTGGGAACATCTCCTGCTCGATGACTTCATTTTTCGGTAAAGTATGCAATGGTTTCTCTTATTTTTCTCGTTCTCCTCACGCCCCCTGCCACCCCCTCCAGCCTTGTGTATTTCACAATAATTTGCACGAGTGGACAACAGCCTTAACCCCCCCACACAAGGCACTATTAACCCATTGGTTAGGGGGTATAATCATATAATATTTCTTTCAATATTTATTATATACAGATCTTAACAGAAAATAATTGAAATATATCAAAAAATAATATTTAAACATATAAATAAAAAATAATACAAATAAAACAAGTAAGAAAGCTAAGAAAACAAGTATGAAAGGTAAGAAAACAATTAAAAAAGCCGCTGCCAAATAAAAATATCAACAAAATATTTAAACAATCTAAAATTATGAGTAACTTAAAAAAATATCTCAAAATAATAGAATAAATACCTCAAAATATCATAAATTATCTCAAAATGTAAAATAAAAATGTCCACAAAATTTAAAATAAAATCAACCAAAATATGTCAAAAACAAAAAAATATATATTATCAAACCATACAAAAATATCATAAAATAAATTGAAAAAAAAAAATCAGAATATCCCAAATTATTAAAAAAAATATATATTTTAAATATCACCAAATTATCAAAAAAAAATTTTTAATTTTTCAAGACTTTCTCCTTTCTATGGCTTCAATGGGTTAATCCATGTACGTGTCCATAACTGTGCATAGTTGGGAGATGAGGCCACAACTCGAACCAAAAACTAAACAAAAACTGAACTCAACGGTCCGCTTTCATTTTTTTTCTGCCAAGAGTGTTCTGAAGGGCGACTGCAAAGGTTTATATATCCAATACATACATACATACATACATTTATATATATATATATATATATATATAAACTAGTATATATATTCAGAAATATTTATACATATCTGGAGTGCCCCGAGACCCCTTTGGTGTGTCACAATTTCGTATGGTTTTCGGTTTGCCAGTTGTGCCCCGTGCCCTTCAATTTCGCCTGATAATTATGAAATTAAATGAAAGTGTTCTCTCTGGAGAAGGAGCGAGAGGAGAGGGAGGAGGTAGAGGAGGAGGAGCGGAAAAGGAGGAGCCAATAGAACAGTGGGAGGTCCTGGCATTTATTGGTGGAGCCTTAACCACAATCAGTTGCCAAAATCAACGCAAGATTCAAGCAAAACTCGAAACTAAAGCGACTAAAAGCGAACATTAAATGCACTAAAGTTAACAAATAAAATTATATTAAATATAAAGTATGAATAAAATATATATAAATATAAATATAGAATAGAAAAAATTTAAATTGTTTCATATTGTAAAATTGAAACTAACATAAACAATTCAATATATATCAAAAATCTCGAGCAAGGCTCTTAAATTAGAATTTTCTCCTTTTGCTAACTTAATACATGGAAAATATGGCTACAATTAAAGCAGTTAGAGTCTGACCAGGTCGGTGTCAATGGCCAAAACAGCCAAAAATCAAGTCAAGCCTATGATTTTGGCTCGCTGAGTGGATGCGAGTGGCGATAATAATGATAAACATCGCTCCGGTCAGTCGAGGACAATCGAGTGGCTATTGTTGTTGTTTGCCACACACAGACACACTCCCACACACACACACACACAGAGCAGCAGCATTGTGGTGTGTGTGGGATGCGGGTGGTCGTCGAAGGCCGCCACGCACTTTCGCTGCGAAACGCGGCAAATGTCAAAAAGTTGACTCTTGACAAATGATGTCGCGCATCCTTTTTCGGAGTCCTGTTGTCGCCATTGTCCTTCATCCAGGACTGGATGATTCCCCGAAAAACGGAGTGCATATTGTGCTGCTAGCCAAAGTGTCCACTATGTCCTTGTCTCCGGCTCCATATGTGTGCCAATCGCTCGTTGACGCCTTTCTGATGAACTGGCCTCATGTTGAGGGCCTAGTTTTTGAGTTTAAAGTTGGCTCAAAAGGGGGTTCAGGTAGTGAATAAAAATTGAATTTACTTAAAAGTAATTTGTGGAGATTTTTTACTTTATAAATGAAATAAAAAACAAAAAAAAAGATTATTTTTCCAGGCTAAGCCTTCGATTTACAGTCTTTACATTAAATAAAATATAAATTAATTTAATTTATTTAAAATATCTAAAAAAATAAATAAATATATTTATATACCAATTATTTTATTAATAATTTTAAATATTTATATTTGAAACCCAAGTCTCTCATTATTATTTATGCAAATTAACTCAATTTCTGTGCTTAAGCTGTGACTCAGTCACTCGGGAATTTCCCCTTTCTCAGTTCACTCGTCGCCCTCCCCACTTGCTCTTTCTCTCACTCTCTCCTTCTCCCTTTCTCCCTAGTGCTTTCTCCGTCTTTCTCTCATTGCTTTTCTCTGTCTCATTGAGTGAACAAGCATTTTCGAACTAGATTTCCCCTCGCTTAGTTCGAAAAAGTCTGCTCTGCCTGGCTTTTCCACTCAAAGAGGGGAAATCCCCGGAATGAGTGAGCGTCGAGTGAGTGCACAAAATGAGTGTATATCCCACAAACTGAGTTACAAATTGAGGAAAACCTTAAATGAAGCTGTAATTAGAAATATATTTGTAATAAGATGCATTTTTATTCGGGAATTTATAAAATAAAGAAAATGTTTGGGGTTTTCATTTTGATTAAACAAAGTTCAAAAATAATTAATACATTTTTTTTGTATTTAATTCTCTTTGAAGGAATTAAAAAACTAAATATTTTCATGTCAAGTTAAAGCGGAAATTTGATAAACTTGTGTCTTTAGTCCCTAAAAATCTATTAACCCTAAAATTTAAAGTGTTTGTTATATATATAATATTCCAAAAAATATGTTTCTTTCATTTTTAGGAACTAGAACTATTTTTCTAATTTACACTAAAATTTAGATATATATTTTAAAATATTTTAAGCCCTTCTCCAGCTGAAAAATTGATTAAAATTTGTTCCTTCTATGAACTTTAATAAATTAAGCTTGTTTTAATTTTTATACAAATATTCAAGTAATTTAAATATTTCTCTTAATTAAAGCTCATTTAAAAATATATTTTTTTAAATATTTTAATCACCTTTCAGTCAGTAAAAATTATGTAAATTTCTTCAGATAAAAACTTGGTTTTAGAAACTACTAAAGTATCAATTTTTTCCCCTAGTATTTAACCTATTCAAAAATTTAAAAATTTCCTAATTTAAGTACATTTTTAGGCACAAAAAAAAATATAAATAAACTCTCCATTTGCAACTTCTTTGTGCATTTTCTGCCGAACTTTAACCCGCGACAAGTGGCGCTTATCGATGTAGCCAAAAGTGCGTACAATCCCGATCCGGCCAAAGGCTCGTGGCTTTTGGCCATTGTATGCAAATTAGCCATATTTTTGCAGACGGAGAGGGAGAGCGAGGAAGAGACTTGGTGCGTGCCCCGAACAAAATATGTTAACGATTATCAATTTGTCATAAATGGCAAATTATGTTTGTGCGCCGTCTGATAGATGTTGCCTTAAAGATGCACTCACAAAATGCAATATCAAGTTTTTAAAAAGCTTAAAAGAATATAAATAAAATAATAATTATATGGTAGAGGTTTTACCAGAGGTTTAACTACGTTTTTGTGGGGATTAGTGCTAAATAAAAAATATTTAATGTTTAATTGAATGCAATTTCATATATTTCTTCATATATTTTTATATTTCTTTAATTATTTGTATATTTTCCACGTGTTCAAGGTTTATTTGAAACATTTTCTTTGCCTGCAGTTGGAGTATCTGCAACCAGAAAAGGCTGCAAGCATCGCACATTTGCGATAGGCAAAAGCCAACGAAAAAGAAAACCGAAATAAAAACAATGGAAAAACAATAAGAAAAAAAAATAATAGAAAAACAAGGCAACAAAACCTGGAGTTGAAAGCCCAAAAATGGGTCAAAAAACCGGTGTAGAAGAAGCTAGCAACGCAGAAGCAAACCGCAGGAAGCCTTAATCATCGCTTGTAGATGACAATCTCGCCTTTCGATTTAAATACAACTTTGGTTAATTTATGTTGTCCACTGTCAACGCTCCGTTTTACTTCCTGTCGAGCACCGAATAAGGATGCCAGTCGAAGTCTGGGGTTAACCAGAGGTTAGTTTTGGAGCTCGGAGCAGGCAGGACAGGTGGCGGAGAGGCTACCCAAGAGATGAGCCAAGGAAAAATGTAGGGAAGTGAGTCGGAAAGGGAAAAATAATGTCATAATTATAAAATAAAATATGAAAATATTGAAAAATAAATAAAGAAATAAAATAAGCCAGGAAACAAAAATATATTTCAGCCAAAAAAGCGTTTCTTACAAGCTTATCTCTTAGACTTGGCATATGTCCTCAGCCTGTTATCCTGTCATCGCGGCCTATCTCGAGGCTAAAACCTAAACCATACCCAAATCTATATACTCATCTGCATCAGACTCCTTATTCTTATCCTTTTTCATATTCCTTAGCTTTAGATTCATCGCCGCCAGATGCAATTCTGTTCACATTAATTAAGCAAATGTCCCCCCCAAAAACCGTAAAGGTTTCATGGGAGATTTCACAGGGAATCCCCCTAACCGATACCTAGAAAGGAACAAAATATCCTGCGCCAAATAAACAGAGCCACAAATATGTCGAAAACAATAAATAGCAAAAGGAAAACTGAGAGACGCAGGCACTACACCCACTTTCGTGAGCACTCAGATGAAAGGGTCGCCTGTCTGATTCCAATGCCAGTTGTGATTATAAATATACACATATATATATGCAGATATATAAACAGATATATGCATATACATATATGTATATCTGCACTGTTGGTGGGCCAAATATTTGCCGCGACGCGCACTTTATTATTATCCTTTTATTATCAATGAAAATAGAAGGACGCAAAAGACAAGACACATGTGTGGGCTTGAGTAAACAAAAAACTAGCCGTCTTTGCTGTCAGTCTACCAGTTATCCTGGGTCCTTTTAGTTATCCTTTCAATTTTACTAACACAAAATACTCTAACCATAATTTTAGGGAATTTTAATTAAATTTCTAGAGGAAATATTTACTAAAAATAATTTTCCTTTATAATAAAAACTTCATAATTTCCCTTAAAAATATATTTCACATATAAATAAGTAAACTATCTAAAAAAAATACATATTAAAAAGAGCATCTAAAAAGGACTCTTTAAAAATTTCAGTTTAATCCTGGTTCCAGTTGTGGCACCCTTTCTCCTTTGGAATCTCTTCAATTAATCGCACCTTTTCCGCAAACAGACACTGAGACACCGCTTTTCCCATTTTCCCTGCTTTAGACCAAATCAAAACTGTAAGGAAAACAGAGGGAAACTACTCGAAAATCCCCCTCAAACAAACACACACACGCACACAGTTGATTTCCCAGCCAAATTTATTTATTGAAGCATAATTTTCTATTTGTTGTTTTGCGGGCACGGCTTGAGTGGGTTAAAGGGGGGGGGGCCGTATAGGGTTAAAAACTATCAAATGCATTTGACAGCTGCTTTTAATTTTTGCCAGGCAGAAAACGCGTCGCGTTTAGCTTTAGTTTTCCGCCTTTCCCGAAAGGTTTTCCCCTCCATCTTCCCCCGCTTTCCCTTTGTTTTCACTTGTATATGTTTTGTGAATTTCAATGGACTTGGGCTTGGGATCAACCGGGTGCGGGATTGATTGCTTTAAAGTTTTTGCCTATTTCCTATTCCCATTTTACTATTTTCCCCATTTTCCTATTTTGATTTGGGAAATTGGCATCGGCATCTGTGGGGTTTTCTGCGGTTTCTGCGAGGAAAGTTGGGTAAAATGGGAATTATTTAAGGCCTCTTTTAAGCTCCTATCGAAGGCATGGAATTGTTTATTAAAATGGCTTTAATTTTGTTGAATAAATAATTGAATAAAGTTAAATAAATAACTAGAATTATCAGCTATTAAGAAGTGTTTAATATTTAATTAATGTTGAAATAGCAAGAAAAATTATTTGCAAATAAAATTGCTTAATAATATTTTTTTAATTAACTTGAACTTAAGTGGTGTGAATTCCTTTACTAATTTATTATTTAATACAATTTTTTTCTGGGTTAGATTAATTTTTAGATTTTTCCTTAAGGTTTTAAGTTGCCTAATAAAATGTTGTTTAGTTACTTAGGCCTTAGATGGTGTTATTAAAATAAATTAATACTCAAGAGTTGTTTATTAAACAAACAAAAAATAAGAAAAAAATATTTGCAAGATTCAAGAAACTTTAAAACTGAAACAGTTTTTTATTTGTTTGTATTTTTATTTATATTTATATTGTTTTCATATTTTACCTTAATATTTCATGAACATATTTCATGTATATTTATTTTTCTACATTTTCCCTTCCTGCTAGTGTTTACTGTAGCCACTGGAATGCACTTGGACACTTGGCCCGCCAAGGACCCTCACTCACTTATAGACACGCTGCCTGGCAGGCTCTCTAAGGCCGTGTAATCCTGTTCCGCATTTCATTTGTGGCGGCGACAAATCCATGGGAAAAGCCCTGGGAAAACAGGGAAAATAACACGTAGGGAGAGGGCAGAAGGACAGGTGGAAAAACAGTGGCAGCCTAAAAGTATGCAGTCCACGTTTGACAGCTGGCGAGATACAAAAAAGCGCAGCCAGCAGCGACAGCGCCGCAAGGATGCACACGTAAAACGCAGCTCATTGTCGCCCAGAAAAAAAATATATAAAACATAAAAAAAAAAAAACGAAAAGGTAAAACACACTCTCACGCCCCTAGTTCTTGTCTATTTTTTAAGGTAAAAATATATATAAAATAAAATAAAAATGAAACCTGGAAACAGGGGGCTAATGTTATTTTTATATTAGCCAGCAAAAAGGGCTACTTAACCCATGGCGGCCTTTTGTTTTTGGCCAGGCATGTGTTTAATTTTAATGAAATTAACGCGTGTAATGGCTGCCACGCCCCCTCACTAGCCGCCCACTGTCCTAATCTGTCTCGCTTTGCCTTCACCTCACCTTTATATATGCTTTTTTTTGTGTTCGGCCTTTGATGTAGTATGTCATTTTTCGCCACTTCAGAGAGAGAGAGGGGGAAAGCAGGAGGGTGTTAAATGTTAATTAAAAAGGAGCAGTACCAGCACACACACACACTTAAACCGGAAAATACAAAATAATACAACATACAACAGTTTGTTTGGGCTTAGAAGATTTTGGACAAGACACGCAGCTTAGTGCAGTTCCTTGCCTTTTTTTGTGGCCAAATCCTTTGGCAAATAAACATAAACACTCCTAATTAAGAGGCGCTGCTCTCTCTCTGTTTCGGCCAAGTCTTGGGCTAATTGGGCAGCGTTCTTCTTTGGCCCAGACGGCCGGGCAAACAATGCAAGAAGCTTGGGCAAAAACACGGCTCACACGCACGGGGAACCGCAGCTGAAGCCGCCGCGGCTTTGTCCCTGCGAAATGTCATCTTCTTAAATATAATTTTCCCCTGTTTTTTTTTTTTTTTTGTTTCTTTTTTGTCTTTGTTTGTTACCAAAAAAAAAGGGGGAAAGAGAAACAGAAACTGAAGCAGAGAAAAGCAAAGATTTGCAAGCGGTCGCACATGTCCTTTTCCAGCTTCCTTACAGCCGCCTGCCTGCAGTTGCATAATTTTGGGCATCTGTCGGGGAACTTGTCACTTAGAAAAAAAAGAGAAGGCTGGGCTTAAATCGGCCAGAAAGACAGCCAAAAAGTAGCAAATATATATAAATATTTGAGAAATATATATTTTACAACAAAAAAATAATAAGGAAAATAAGGTCTTCAAGTCGAAAATTTTCTTAAATTATTTTAGCTAATATTTTTTTAATATTTACAAAATATAAGGAAAATATCTAGGACTTGTATATTAAATTTCTCATATTTATTTTTAACTACAAATATATTTTTTATATTTTATTTTAAACCAAAACCACCAAAAGTGTAGCCTCGTTCTTAAATATGTATAAATGGTAGGGAAAATATTTGCCAATTCTAAGTTAAATAATTTAATATTTTTTTAATTTGTTTTTATTTTTTTTATTTTATTTTTAATTTATTCATATTTTTATTTTATTTTCAATTTATTTATATTTTTATATTTTATTTTAAACTGGGCAGGCTTCTTGCACCCATTCACTTAAGTTATTTTGTACTTAAAATATATAAATAAATATTATTTAATATTGTATATCATTTGGAAAATATTTTTGGAATATATAAATCATTTAACATATTTTATTTTATTTACATTTATTTTCCAAAACGTTTAGGCCAAGGAAACATCCTAAGAAATCGTCACCGACTGGCTGCCTTGCAGTCACAAGGGCACATCCTGAACACCCAGCACCCTACACCTGCTACACACTCACACACACACACTTAACACTCAACACACACCCCACTTGCCAGAAAAGCGAGCAGAAAAAAGGGGAACTTGCCACATTGCGCGTTTGTTGGCGGCCGCAGATAAACGCATAAATGACGAGCTGAAATCTTCTTTATGTTCGCTTTTCTTTTTTTTTTTTTGTGTTGTGTTCCCCCAGCATTTTCTTAACCTGCTGGTTACCCCAAACCCCCAAACTCCTTTTTGTTAAGCCTTTAGCCCAAAAATAAAAAGAGCTTACCAACGTCGCCTGCCTGACCTGAGTTACTTTGTGGAAATGCGAGGAGGTTGTAAAAATTATAAGAATTTTCACTCAAGTTGGTTACTTTGGCGCGGATTTTTTCCCACATTCGCCAGAAGATCTGCATGTTTTCCTTTGCCGCTATTTTTTTTCCTACATTTCACGTTATCCTTTTTTTTATTTCACATTTTTTGTACTCCTTTTTTTCTGGCTTTGTGCTTGCGTATTTATTTTGCTAAGAATGTGTAAATTTCTACTTTATGCAAAGGCTGCGGCCGCGACTTCTTAGCATATTTGTCCTTTGCCCAAAAAAAAAAAAATTAAAACCAAGAAAAATTACAAGAAAAAACAAAAACACGTGGAATATGCCTTTGAAGAATGTGAAAATATGTTCGAGTTGAGTCCTATGCTAAAAACAAATTTAATATGATTTTTATAAATAGAGAAAATTTATTTAAAATATATTTTAATAAGGGAAAAGGGAGAGAGTTTTGTAAAATATAAATTTTTATTTAAAAAATGGCCTGCTGAATGCTAAAGGTACATATTAAAGTTGGTGGTGAAGTGGTCCAAAACATAAATAATAAATAGTAAATAATACAAATTAAATAAGAAAAAAAATTGAAGCAATATTCAGAATAATTTTAAGGGTGCCTGTTAAGGGTACCTGTCAAATGTACATGGTAAATGTACCTATTAAATGTACCTGTTAAGTATATCTGTTACGCTTCAGGCTTCATGCTTCAAGCCTAAATTGAATACTTTTTCTGCAACAAAAAACCACACTAAATCTAAAGAAACAATGGTTCCCACAGGTACAAGTTAAAGTTCAAATTAAACCACAAGTTAAAGTCACTTTAGTGACAAATTTTGGTGTATTTTTTTTCGCCCCTCCCGTGTGTGTGTGTGTTTGTGCGGGAAAAATCCCCATTAATCGCATTGGTGTTTATTTAGCTTGTAATTACATTCATTTATTTACTTATTGACTGTGTCGGCAACCGCTCCTGCTCCCCAAATAACTAACAATATTCCCCGCCTCCTGACCTTTGGTAAGCCGCAAGGCGACTGCCGGCCAACCCCCATTAAAAGCCAATATCTTTGGGCCAACTCCCACCACTACCTCCGCCTGCCTCCGCCTCAGCCACTGCCTTTGAGAAAAGCCCTGGCCAAATGGGAAAAAATGTCTTTGAATGACTGACAATCAATTTCGCCTGGCTGCAGACTCCACTTGGAAGCAGGAGATGTCCTGGCAGGAGAGGCGGGTTGAGAGGGGAGGGGTGGTGGATACCAAAGGACAGAGGCTCGTGTCGCCTTAACGAACGTTGAAAATTACTTTGACATAAGTTAATTAATCTTTGGCGCGCAAAGTTCGTGTTTGAAATATTGCACAAAAGGACGAGGATCCTGGAAACGCCGGGCAGATGGGCAACCGGGACTGTCTGAATGAAATATTTGTCAATGAGTATTGCTAATTTACAAGTTTGATTTGTTCGCCTTGCACGACCGACCCAGCCAGCAAATATCCTTGAATACACCATCCCCATCCCAGCACCAAACTCCAAACCACTTCCCTTTCCCGTGTTTCCGCTGCCAGGACCTTTACCCGTGACAGTCACTCACCGTTTTGGCTGGACTGAGAAATGGCCGGGCATTCTTTTGGCCAGCCGTACATAAATAAGGCAGCTCGAGAAGATGCAGCTAGACTTTCTAACGCTTTTCCAGGAGGTGTCTTATCTTTCGGAAAATACCAGAAAATTCCGCTATTCGACTTGGCCACTTAGCTTTGGCCAAATGAGGAAATTCCGTGTGGCTTTTTAAGAGGGAGAAGGAGCTGTGATTGACCGATTTAGTGGTTAAGTTTGTTATAAGTTTTGGGGAAGAAATTCTCTTACAATCTCTTAATATTAATTATTTCTTAAATAAAAATAAATATTTTATAAGAGAATTTAATGAGGAAAAAAATGGGAAACGAAAAGAATAGCTAGAAAGATCCTTACGGATTTTTTCCATTAGGAAATTTCATTTGGGGTTTACTTTTCTATTTATAAATTTTACTTAAATATTCTTTATTTATTTATATAATTTTTATTTCAATTTAAAAAATCTGTAAATATATAAAATTGTTAATAAAATAACCTACAGTTATTTATACATTTTAATTGCTTTTTAATCAATTACCTTCACCTTCTCTAAACCTCTTTCACACTTAAAAGCTTAAATCCTAGATTGTCCTTCCATTCAGTAACCAATGAGCCCTGCCATATGTGTAATCCCTCAGAGTTTTCCCCCGCACAAAATCCTTCCCCCTATCTTTGCCCATGTCCAAAAGAGAAAGTCCTTGTCCTTTGGCAGTCATTTCTCATACAATTGCCACTGTCATTTGGCAGCAACTTGTAATGGACTTTAATCAATTAATTTGAAAACGCTTTTCATTTGGGCCATCCAAATGGGGAAAGGGAAGAGGGGGAGAGTTAGTCAGAGAGACACGGAGACAATGGGCAAAAGTAAAGTGTCTTTCTTGGCCAAAAAAGGACAAACGGAAGTCCCTGGCAAGCCGATGCCAAAAATGTTGGTTGGTTGCTTGCTAGCTTGGTGGATGGGTGGCCAGGAAAAAGAATAAATAAACAACCGACAAGGAAGCACAAGGATCGAGATGGGCACCAGAACAGACCAGGGAAGAAGAAGGAGTAGATGGGTGTCAGGGAAAAGGACTCCGAGGCAGGACAACAAACGCACTTAAAACACAATGATGCTCATTGTGTCTGACAGGCAGACGAACGCCAGAACGGACCCATGCAGGACCTCCTAGCCGGCCAGTCTCCAACCCACTCACCCGATCTATATGTATATGTATAGTCCTGGCTGATCCACCTAAGAAGACGACGATGTGGCGTCGTCTGGTGGGCACTGGGAGAATATCTTTTGGGGTTAAAAAGCTTAAAATAATTCAAAGTTCTTTGGGAAATTCAGAGAAAAAAAGCCACAGAGAAATAAAGTAAATGAAGAAAATTAAGTAAAAACTGAAGAAAAAATCAAGTAGAAAATCTAGCTTAAAGACTTGACATATCCTTGATTTTTTTCACTGTAATTTTTGGATAGAACTCAAAAAGCAGCACTTCGAGCACTTTGATTACGCATTGGCTTTGTCCCGACTCCTTTTTCCCCTCTCCTTTTGGGTTTTCTTGTTTCTTAGTTCCAATTCCATGGCATTCCCCTGTTTCATTCCATTGTCCTTTTTTTGGCACTTCAGTTTTATTCCGTTGCGTTCCCAGGAGGAGTTTTCAAGGATTCTTTGGGAGTTGCTCTCGGATTTGGTTTTGTCGCCTGCTATTGTCCATTGTTCTGCCTCCCTTTGTTGTCCTGTTCTGTCCTGCCTTTTTGGGTTCTCGCATTTTTCCCCAGAAAGAAGTCCGAGTCCGAGTCAAGTGGAAAAGCCAAGGGAAAAGCCAAGGGAAAAGCCCTGGCCACTTGAGCGGCTCATTTAGTACTTCATTGAAGACAAATTAGTGTCGAAGGAGTTGCACTTTTTAGATTTTTTTTTTTTTTTTCGAGGTTTAGAAAATAATTTAGAAAAGGAAAATGTCATTGAATATAGTAGGTGCTTGGAAAATTAGCCATCTAACACTTGTTGTATTCCTCTAAGGATTTTTATATTGATTTGGTGGTTAAAACGTTGTATTTATTTCTATGAGAGAGCGTAGCTGGCTTATTTCCGCTTCCGCTTAAGCTGAGCTTTTCCTCTTGGAAAATTCCCCGCCACATTTTCCCCCGTGTCAAACAATTTTCAGTCACAATGACACTGAAAGGCGACATTCGGCACTGGACGCTGGCTGCTGAAAATGGCAAGAAATCAACGTCATTTCACGGGCTGGGTTTCAGGGGGTTAAATCTGGTGACTGGGAAATACTAGGAAAAATAGTGGAGAAATATAGAAGAGAGAGGAGGAAGGGGGGGGAGTAGAAAGAGGAAACCAAACGAAAGGCAGCTGAAAAAGAATTAAATCAAGAACTCATTAAGGCGCCGGATGCAATCACACTTTGCGCCATTCAGCGCGCCACTCTATCTCCACTATATAACCTTTCTCCCTCTCTCTCCTTAACCCCAGCTCACACACACTCTCTGTCCATCTCTGTTGCACTTATGGACAACGCAGCGCAGCGCCGCGCCAGAGTTGTCGCCGTCGCCGTTTTTTGCCGCAAAAGTGCGCACAATTATTCATTAACTTTGCACCGGAAAAGCAGAGAAATTAAAAACTGCCAACGCCAGGATAAATAGGGACAAAGTGCAGAAATTAAAAATATGAGAAATACTATGGCAGACAGAGATGGCAATACAAGCGGGGGAGAAAACAAGAGGGAGGGAGGGAGGGAGGGAAAGACAGCGGCACACACACTGAGTTCGTAAAACAAAAAAAAAGGAAGAAAAAAAACCCGCCGAGTTGGTTAAGTAAGAAGTCCGCCTCCTCCTCCTCATCTCCACCTCATTAGGGTTGAGCGGGAGTAAGAGGTCAGGGGTTAAGGGGGCGGACTGGGCTGGGGGTATGGGGTCACAACTAATAAAACAAAAGTCAAAAGTCCTTAAGCGCAATGAAGAAGCTAAAAATGCAACGCGGCAGCGTCAGCTTAAACTACAAAAAAAAAATTATATATAAGAGGGGAGAGGGCAGAAAGATAACACTAAAAAAAAATGGGATACAAATCAGGGAAATGTGAAAAATATTTTTTTAAGAAATAAATATACAAATAAACCACAACCATCTTATTGACTCAAATATATAATTTAGTTATAGAATTCAAAACAGATTCACATATCCTCCAGAGGGTTTATCAACAGTTTAATTGAGAATTGAGAATTATAATCCTCATTCCTAAAATAACTTTTGTTTTGAAGAGAAATCGAAGCTTAAATTTAAAACGTTTGAATTTTAATTAAAATAAACTTAGTTACAAATTTATTTAAGTTGTTATATAGTTTTAGTTTTCCCCCCTAAACCTACGTTTTTTTTTCACTCTATATATTTTTTTTCAAATATTTTTCCTCTTCATATTTAGTTAAACATTTTTTTTTTATTATTTTCCCTATGTATTTTCATATTTATTTTATTATAAATGTTACCCCCCGGTTTCTTTCCGTGCAACGTCCGCTTGTAGAAGGCATTTTAGCCGGCCGGCGGAAAAGGGTTAAGGCTGATGAGACCCCCCGACTTGCACGTCGCTTCGTTTCACCGTTCCCCAATGCTTCCCAGTTGCCACCCACATTGCTCCAGTAGCCAGTAATGAGGCGCCCAACGCTGCGGGCAACCATAAAAATCTCTGAACTGCCCCCACCCTACCCCCTCTTACGAACCAACCCAAAAAAAAAAAATCCCCCCCTTTTTGGTGGCCATTTGGCTGCCGTGAAGCATTTGGCGCAGTGGCGCCTGAAAGCATGCAGCACACTTATTGTTTTATTCGCTGAAGAAAAACTGCAAGGGGGGAGGGCAACGGGAGGGAGAGGGGGTCCTGGATCCTGGCTAAGGTCCTGGAGACTGCTGGCCCAGCATATCCGCTCCACGTCACTTGTGATAATTGCGTGCAACCGGTCGCGCCTTGTGATTGTGACATCGCTCTACCCGCTCTTTTTCCTCATTCCCCCCTACCCACGTTTTCCCCTACTTTTCCTCTATATTTTCACCCCCTCTCTCCGCCATTTCTAAGAAACTCGCAAAAATCTGGCCACACAGCCGCCGCCGGGGGCCCCCACACATCTGAAGCCCCTTTGTGCATATCAGGCAACCGGATCAGGCAGTAGAAAAAGGCCAACATCACACAGAGAACAAAATAATATATATATATACATATATATTAAGGCAAAGTAATACAAAAAAAAAAGAAAAGAAAAATATATGTGTGTGTGGGTAACCAAAGAAAATAGAGGAAAAAAATAAAGGCAAATTTGTGAGCAGAAGCTGAAAATGCGAAATAAAAATTCATAATTACGTTTACGCCGGTAATTAAAAATTATTGTAATACACACGCAATGCCCAGGCAGTTGGTGGACACTTTTCTCTGGTCTGGCCACGCCCCCTCAGGGGTGAGGGGGGGAGGATGGGGTGGCTGTCACATGGAACAAATCAGCTTCCAAGCCAGGAAGCTGCAAAAGGCAGCAGAGAGGAGCAAAAGGAGCAGGAGCAGGAGCAGGATGCGCCGTCTACTGACGATGGCGGTAATTACAAGATAAAAAACTATTTAAGTGGTTAGCCAAAACGGATTTTTGGGCGCAGAAAAAAGAAGAAAGGGTTAAAACATGGAAGAAATTTCGAAATAAAGTCACATATCTAATGGTTCAAAGAGCAGTTTTATAGGACTTTTTTTTCTTTATAAAAATAAATACTTAAATTTAAAAACCTTATAGGAAAATGTAGGAATTTTTAATATTAAATTAATTTTTTTTTTTTTGTAATAAAATGTTCTATTGGACGGGTTAATAATTCAAATCATGTTAAGAAATATAGAAAAATATTTTTGTAAGTAAGTAAAGCGATTTAAAATTCCATGAATAACGTTCTAATATTATTATTTAATTTACAGAGCAATTAAAATTAATAATAAAAATATATAAGTATTATAATAATAAAATAAATGATATATAGTTATATAAAATCTTAGGTAAATAATTGTTTTAGTTGAGTTTTATTAAGCAAGGTTTAAATAATGTTTTATTTTATAGAATAAAAAATATTTTCCAATTTTCCAAGCTACAAAAAAATGAAAACAAAGGCCGCAAATCTGGCACCCTTTTAACCCCTTTTGTTTATTGCACCCTTTGATTTCCCAATAAAATTCAGCAAACAGCGAAAGAAAGAAAGGAAAAAAAAAGGCAAACAAATTAATTAAATCATATTTTCGATTGACGGGTGGGCGGGCACTGGCAATGATGATGATTGCACCGAATGTCGAATTGAACAGCATCAAAGTGAATCCTGAAAGGACCCTGCAGCGGCACTTAAATTACGCACACATCGTTAAGCGCGCTTTTGCAAATTGAACAATATTTGAAAAATTACATAGAGCGAAAAAAAAACAACAACAACAACAGGAACAGCAAGAAAAAAAATATGCAAAAAAAAGAAGCGAAATTTCTCCGCCTTCCTGCCTTTTATTTTTATTAATGTTGCGGCAGCCGCCGATGGCGAAAAGCCGCGCACACAGCAGCTCGTTAGCAACTTAAGTCGAGCTGTTGATATGGTTCTGGCTACGAAGCTATACTATATACATATATACATTTATATATATATATATATATATAGATGTAAAGATGAAAATCGGGGGGGAGACGTCAAACAAAAGGCAAACGTCAATGCGCCGCCGAATTGGCAACATATTTGCCAACAGCCTCAGCTCTGCCCCTCACTTTTTTGGTTCTATATTTATTTTTTTTTTTTTCAAAACCCCGCAGCATATGCGAGCTAAAATATATTTATAAAAAAAAGAGAACTTCGCGAAAGGCAAAAGGCTCTTAGAAAAATTTTTAAAGACGGGACTGATACCCTTTAAAGGTTTAGGAAAATGATTTTAAGAAATATCCTTGAGTCTAGAGGTAGAAATAAATTTAACAATGTTTAAAATAAGCCAGGACTTTAACAAGAAAGTCCTATGAGCCATGATCAGTAAATAATTTGTTGTTATACATATATATAACAATATTAAACCAAAAATTCTAAAGTTTTAAATAAATCAGTAAATATGGAAACCTGGTTCGAAAATAATTTAAAAATAGGTATCAATAATAAAGGATGCACTTTCAGCAGTAGGAGATCACTTTTTTAAATATTTTATAATGAATTTATTTAATTCTTTATATTTATTAATTCCAACATACCAATTTTACATAAATAAATGGTATTTCTTTTTCGCCAACTTAAAAAATGAAAGGCAGCGACATTGACGACGGCACGCCAAAGCCAAGGCTGCGGGCCAAAATGGCAGTGCCACCCACAGCCCACGGGCTGCCCCCAGTCACCCACAGACCACCCCCCTCCTCACACTCTATACATATATATTTTTTTTTGTATTCCTTTTCCAGCTTTCGCTTGTGGTGGATCGCGGGCCACACTGCGTGTTTGATTACCACGCGCGGTTACACGCAAAACAACGCAATTTTCGGCATGCATGCCGCCGCAGCACCACCACCGCCACCACCCCTTGGTACACCACCCAAGGTCTCTTTTGGGAGAGGGAGGGGTGTGGGTGGTTTTAGATTGGGAACGTTCGATTCGCGGGGGTCGCGCAGCTCGTTTACAAGAAAAATCGCACAAAATCCCACTTGACAGGCGTAGTTAGCGGGCATCATGCAAATATCAGTCATGTTGCCAACAGCCGGCGAGGGTTGCTTTAGCAGTTATTGGAAAGTTGAGGAGGTCCTCGAGGATGCAGGGAAAATGTATATATCAAATGGAATAAGAAATCATGGAGAAAAATTTAAATGATAAATGCAAATTGATAAAAGCATAATATTTTATTCTACATTTTTGAACCTTTAAAAAGGAGTAAAAAATCGTAAACAATTCAAAGTACTTACTAATAATACTCTAATATTTTTCTATATCATTTTTTGTTATTTATGTTTTTTAGCTGTATTTATTAGTTGTATTTTTGTTGTAATATAAATAAATGCAAATATTTTATGATACCCGTAAATATAATATTTATTTATTTATTTACATATATTATCAAAAATAAAACTCAAAAGTCTTTCTAAAAATTAATACATATTTATCATATAAATTTCTTACTTTAAGTACCTTTAAATATTTATCGAAAACAGAAATTTAAAACTTAAAAGCCTCTAAAAAAAATGTACAAATTAAATTCTATCTAATTTTCATTTTATATAAATTTAAAAAGTGCCAAAATTTTTTTTTAATAAATTCAAAGCAACATCGTACAAGTTAACCCTCGCTGCCTGTGATATATTGAACATTGGCGACCACGGGACCCAAGGACGAGCAGGATCCCGGCGCCCGACTGCGGTTAATGGCTTATTTAAAAAGGCCGCGGATGCTCAACGCAGCTTCTTTCTCTCTACTTTTTTTTACATATTTTGAAAAATTGGCAAACCGCTGGCGAAATTGATACGCGGCAATCAGAGTGGCAGCGGCGCGGCCTTAAATCATAATCAGTAAAATGGAAAAAATATAAATAATGAAAATAACGCCCGACTCGAGGGAGGGGAGGCTGCTCAGCCAAATTGAAAGTAGAGCTCTGAGGGGTTGCCAAAAAATACAAAAAAAAAAATTTGCATAACCCAGTAAAGGAAAAAATATATATAAGAGAGAGAGAGGGGGGGTGGGTTGGAATCAACAGGATGATGATTCAGAGAATAAAACTCAAATGAAATTAATGTAATAAGGCAACAAGAAACTTTTATTTTTTGTTGCCAAGTCAATTTTACAAGCCATTGATGCAGAAGATCAAACTTCCGCCAAATGTTGTTAATGAAATATTAATGCGAAAAGGATATGCAATTGACAAGGAATTTCCCTTCGGCTTAAAACCTAAAGCTGCTGCTGCTGCTGCTGTTGCTGCCTCATTTGCATATGGCCCGCATTTTCCCTGGGAGTTATCCTAGAGAAAGGGAGACAACGGGAGACTGTCTCTAAATTAAATTACAATTTCCAGCCAACAACAAGAAAATATAATGTGAAAAAATCACAGCCATTAATCAGGACATCCTTCAAGGCAGGACACATCCACTCAACTGCAGTACCCCCAATTGACATTTTCCATTTCCCATTTCAGAGATTTCCTTGCTCCCTTCTTCCTTCTCTGTGTTTCTTTCTCTATTTTCCCTTTCCTATTTTCCCCTTCCTCTGATTATAGTCTTATGCAAATTATGTCCTTCTTTGTCCTGCAGTTAAAAGCATTGATAAATCATAACCACAAAAACATTGAGCTTGGGATTTATTTCCTTTTGGAAAATAGGAAACTGGGAAAATGCTCAACAGTTTACTGATTGTTTTTATAAGGTTTTTCTTTTAGTCTTTTTATTACTTAAAGATTTTAAGCAATTTTACAAGAACATTTATATTAAATTGTAAAATGTATTTAAATTTCACAAGAAAATTTATATTAAATTGTAAAATATAGCTAAAAAGTGTTCTTACAAAGAAAAGGCCTGGCCAAAAGCCTAGACAAGAGCCTAGATAAAACCCTGGCTAAGAGCCTGATCAAAGACCTAGATAATAACCCTAACAAGATCCAGTTTTACAGCCTCTTTCGGTAGCTTTTTAAATCACTACTCCTAAGCCATAATTTAATAAATATTTTTCCCGATCAATGCAACAGTTTGGTATCCTGAAATCCCATAAATGAAAGCCTTAAACAGCCATCATGCAAAGGATTCGATTTTGGCAGAGTGAGAGCTGAGAGCAAACTGTCAATATTTGATGTGTGTTAACACCCAGGAAAAGGGAGAAGGAGCTGGAGCAGCAGGAGCAGCAGTGCCACCAGGAAGCAGCACTAGGAGCAGGAGCACCACCAGCAGCAGGAACAGGGAGCACAGGCCATGTGTCAACATGGATGGATGCCTGGCTCGATGTATAAACCCCCCTCCCACCCCATCTCGATATATCCCCGCCAGGATGGATGGTTGAATGAATTTTGGCATATTTTTGCATGTGCACCATTTGGCAGCTGAATGCCAAAATGCCAGCCACAAACATGCGCGCCAGTGGAGCTGCCACAGCATTTCGAAGGAGTCTCCTTCATCCACCTCCATCTCCACACAGGATATGGAATTTGTGGATTCCCTGAATCCCTCCACAGCCCCCATCGATATTCCTCTGCCGCAGAGACTGTGTGCCAGCCAGCCAAACCAGTCTGTCATGTTGTCTGGCTGCCAAAACACATTTCACTTGCCATTCAATATGTCAAAATCGTGTCGATAACGTTCAAAACAAGCCAAAGTTCGTAGAAGCGAAGTGTTACAGGGAGTTCCCGGCGTGCTACCAAAGGGTTAAGCCTGATGCTGGCGCCATTTGTGGCTGCAAAATGCGGTTAAAGCCGGGAAAGTGAGGGTGCGAAAGAAGGGGGAAGCCTTAACACATGCGGAAAATTAGCTTCAATGTTTGATTTTTGTGGTTTTTCAAATTAATACACCATTAGGGGATTTATATAAAAATTTAAGATTTAATTTAAGAGGTTCTTTTTAATGAAAAAATATATTTATACAAAAAATGTAAATGAATATTAACAAAGCTATTATTTCTTTAAAAAGGAATATTGGAAAAATGTTATATTTTGCATAAAGAAATAAACTTGGAAATGTATTGAGAATTGAGATTAGATTTTAAACATACATATATTATAATTAGTTTATTTAATTTATTTTAATTTAATTTACTTTTGAACTAAAATAAATATCTTTTTCTTTTCTGTTTTATTTTTGCACTTAAATTTTAACCATTTTCAAGAATATTTGCATTTTATTTCAAATCTTTTAGTGTTTTTTTCTTATTATTTTAAATTATTTTTCAGTATAAAACGTAATTTAAAATTTATTTATGTACATTGAACTTAATTGTTTCTTTTTTGGAAGTTTATTAAGAAACTCAAGATTATTTAAAAATTTATTTTTGTTTTATTCAAAACTATTAAAGCATTTTATGGAATTAAATATAAATTTCCTTGTAAAAATATAAATTTTCTCTTTAAGAAACCTTTAACTTAAAATCCTTATAGCCTTATTCTGCCAGATACAACCTTAGTCCTCGCTAAGTGTGAGTCTTAATTAATCAATTTCGAATCAATTACCGGAAATTTGTTACCAATATGCAAGGACATGAATCACCGAGAGTGGCCGCATGATAAGGAGCTGGGCACTCGGGTCCACTCGGCATAAACAAATCTTAGCTGTCAAAAGTGCTCAAAGCCATTGTGCTAATCTCAGAGCCTGGCCCAGGACCTCCGACCGGCAATATTGCAACAATGTTGCTGTTTTGGGAGGGAAATTGCAGTCAGAGTTGCAGATGCAGAAGCATTCAATAAATCACTAAACACTTGAATGACGCTGCCAATGCAACTTGCAACACATGCAGACACAATGTCCTGTGATCCTGCGACACACAGAGAGAGAGAGAGAGATGGAGAGAGAGAGATGGAGAGAGAGAGATGGAGAGACAGGAAACGGAAGCCAGGATGCTGGGAGGCAGGGCTCATAATTCAAAATTGAAATTGCAACAATCAATTGCAACAACATGCAACAAATCGCTTGTAGACTGGTGGCCTAATCACTGCACGTCCTCCGTCCGAGGGCAGCCAGGGGTTAAGCGGGGTTAACCCTCCTACTCCCTCCCTTCCCCCACAACTGACATATATAAATCTCAGTTGGAGTCGCAGTTGGCAAAGACGATGCCAGGAGGAATTGCAGAGAAAGTGCGTTTGCCTGGAATGTGTGTGCTTGTGTGGTGGCGGGGGGTTAAGGGTGGCAGCATAGGCAGTGACGGGTTAAGGGGCCAAAAGTTCAATTGTTGAGGAGAAGGAAGAAACCCAGGACCAGAGCCCAGAGGAAGACGATGATGATAAAGGAGCTGCTGCGCTTGGATTAACTCTGACTGGGTAACACTTAGGACTAACAGGATGCCCTGGAAAGGCCTAGGAAAAAGCATGGCAGAAATATATAATGCTTAAAAACGAATGCAGATTTAAATATTTAAGCATTTAATATAATTTATTTAATTATTTAAATATTTCTTGTAAGTAAAAAATCAATTTTAAAGGAAGCGACTTACCACACTGTGAAAATGTCACTGAAAATAAATAAAAAAAAAGATTTTAGATATGTATAATAAAAAGAATATCATAATATCAAAAATTAGAAATAAATAGATATAGTAAATTCATAAAAACAAATGTCAAAGCAAAGCAAATTGTCCAGAAAAATTCCTCGTTTTGTCTAAATTTACATTTTATAAAATAAACCCGAAAGGGAAAATCATTTTCTATGAAATTTAAATAAAATAAAATAAAATGTTGTCCACCTTTTATTTAATTGTGATTTTTGTCCTTTAGTTAGTCCTGCCTTTTTGGTACCAGCAATTACTTTCATTTACATGACAAAGCCAAACGGGGCCAAGGTGCTGTGCTGCCCCGATGAGGCATAGGGTATAATTAGTGCTATTTTCCCCCTCCCTCACTGCAATCCCCTTTCCCACTACTGCTAATCTGTGATTTTCCAAATTGTTTCACAAGTGTCATAAATCAATGAAATACCAATAAGTCGTCGTCGTCGTTGTCCTGCTGCTGCTGCTGTTGCTCCTTCTGCTGCTGCTGCTGCTGCTCCTGCTGCCGTTTGCAATTGTTCGAAAATGCAAATTTCGCAAAAGGATATGCCCATGCATAAATGCTGGCATCGCCAGGAAGGACTCGCAGGACTCACAGCAGAAGCCCCCAGACACGAAGCAAACATATTTCATGCAGTCTCAATTGGAATTCTAAATCAATCAGATTGAGACGACGCCGGGCGCCCACTGGGCGCCACTCGGCCACCATCTCGTCTGCCATCTACCAGCTACCATCTAACAGTTTGGTTCTGTGTCGTTGGACACCGTTTCTTGCACTGCAAGAAATCGGTGGTATGTTATAAGGGGAAATTTTGTTTAATTTTAGGCACTTGAAGCTGATTTTTAGGTGTAAAATTATTGACTGTGTGGCCTTTGACCTTAACTCGACTTAAATAATTAAATTCTATATTTTTAAAATAATTTATAAAGACTTTTGAGGCTTGAACTTATTTTTAAAATTATGTACATTAGTTATTTTATTTAAAGCTTATTTTTAATTTTATTTAAAAAGTTTTTTTGAGGATAACGCACTTTTATATATCCTTTAACCTTCAGTAACTTGACTTAGTTCATAAAAAAATATAATTTAAAAAAATGTATAATGTTTTTTAAGACTTAGAATTATTTTAAATATTATCTGCATAAGTTATTTCATTTAAAGCTTATTTTTTATATTAAAAGAAAGGCTTTTTAAGTGTGAAATTGGAACTTAAAAAAGGAAAAGAATCCTTTCTTTGCGTTTTAACCTTAATTAACTTTATTTAGTTGTCATGAAATATTTATTTTAATATTATTTGTATGTATTTGGGCCTTAAATATTATTTATTTACGTTTAAATTAAAATCTTTAAATTATTTACTTCATTTGTTTTCTAATTAATTGTATTATTATAATTTTTTTCATGACTTAAACGGACTTATTAATTATAATTATTTTCTCTTTTTTTAATCCTTGAAATTGTCCTGCTTATTATTTCGCTCTGTGCCCCCAAAATCTAGCAGGACTCTCTGTGCATTAAGTAAGACACAAATCATAATCGTCCCGAATGCAAGGAGGGGGCGGGTAGTGTAGGAGGATGAGGGTGGAGGGTGGGGAGTCTAGGTGCCAGCTTTACAAGGATCTCTGGCTCAAGGCTCGGCCTCGTCCTTGTTCCTGTTGGGGGAAATGCAAAATTTCAAATATGAATTGAACTGATATATTAATGGCCACTTGAGTTGCATTCGCCTCCTTGCAGGTCCTGGGGACGTTTGTCAGCAAAAGTAACTGCAACTTCCTGGAGAGAGGGGAGAGGGGGGAGCAGGCAGCAAAGGCAGGACGGCAGCCAGGCAAAATGGCAGGATAATGGGTGAGAAGGTGGGGGGATGGATGGCATTTTAGACAACCTGCTCGGTGTTGGCATTTATAAATCAAAATTTTGGGCCAACAACCTGCACCGAAGGACATCGCCGTGTATCTCTCTATCTCTCTCTCTCTCTCTTGCTTGTGTAATTGCCAGGACCAGCACTGCATCCTGTCCCCCTACCTTCACCGAAGGGGGCAGCAACTTATCTCTCGCCTGCCCATATAAATAATGACAAGCACGACGACAAATAATAATGCACACCAACACTGGCAGGCAGCAGGACACAGGACATGGCAATGGACAATAGGCCTAAACGAAAAATGTCCTTGTGTGCGTGTGCATAATATGAGGATTTATGTGCGGAAAGGATTGAAAATAAATTTATGAATTATATTGGTTAGAAAATTGCATCTACTCAAGGATATCCTTAATGTCTGCAGGATATGCGAACGCTCCTTGCCAGAGCCTCAGTGCCATTGTTCTCGGTGGCTATCTGTTACATTCAACAATGTCCTGATTCAATTTATTGTTTGTTTGATTTGCATTCAACTCGGACCGGAGACAGTCGCCAGATTTGGTGTATATATGCAAGGATATATATATATACATATATGGATAGTTCCCCCATTTGATCAGCGATAACAGCTGCAATTTGCAAAAGGAAAGTGCTTTTCGAATCATCATCATCATCATCATCAGCATCTACAACCTCATCCTTATTTTTATCCGGAGACTCATCCTTGGCCTCATCTCGGGCGGCAAATAAAAATCTGAGCGAAAAATCCTAGCTGTGGCAGAGCTTATCGTAAAAATCCAATAAACCGAAGGTTTTTGCGGTGACTTTTATGATTCCTTTTCGACTTTTTCATTTTTTTTTTTTTGGTATTATGTCGTTTATGGTGCACAGCAAGAAATTTATAAAGGTTTTATATAACATAATGTTAATATAAAATAATAATAATAAAAGATCATAAAGAAGGCAAATAAATCATAGATTTTACAGCGATGTTTAAAGTTTAAAATATTTTTTTAAAGGGTATTAATAGCAATATTTTTTTTAAATAAGATTACGTTTAGAAAATAAATAAAAATAATATGTAAAATAAAATAAGGCTGAAGAAAACAATAAAACTAATTGTTAAAATAAGATAAGGGTATGTCACAATTAATAAAAATGATAATTTTTAAATAGTATAAGGTCCATGAAATAAATCAAATTAATTTTTAAAAATAACATATGACCCAAAATTTTAAAACAAAACAAAAATAAATAAATTCAAGTCTTACAGTGTCCCAAAAAAGTCCCCCAGTTCGATGGAAATAATACTCCCGTGTCGCATCTTCGATTCAAAGGTAAAAGCAGATGGCAATAAAAGTTGCCCAAGACATTTATGCCCATATCTGGATGGTGGGATCAATGCCAATCCGAATATATATCCACATCTAACAGCAGTTCATCAAATATCTGGCGACAGGTCACGAGTGTCGCAATCTTGAGTGGCTTTTGGGATTAATCCGTCGTATGGGGATGGAGAAGCTTTCAGGCAGCCGAGACGTGCCCTTAAAGATACTTCAGCGTCACACAAAAACCACTATTTATTGGCACGTGATTTTGTGACAAGAAAGAAAAAAAAATCCACAAAACGAGTCTTTTTAATCGGAAACTAGATACAGCTTCAGCGCACATGATAATTGCTGGCGAGTTGAAATAATATTATTACAAAATCAACACCTCAATTTGATATTTAATGTGACACGACAATTGCCCTGGTAATCACAAAGCCACCCGCTCTATATATGTAGATATATAATATATAGTTTTATTTTAGGGTAAACAAAGCGGGGCAATAAAAGCGGGCCTTTCGGGGCCAATGCCAAACATTCGACATCAAGATGCGTTTCTATCTGCTCTTCTTTTTTGCCCTGAGCTGTGCCCTGCTGGTGAGTGAAATATATATAGGAATCCATATAGGAAATGTTTTCAAAAAAATTTTAAGCTGTTTAGAGACTATTTAAAAGTCTATAAATACATTCGTGTCCTTTTTAAATTATTAAAATGATTTAATTAACTGTTAAGAAATGCTTTTACTTACGAAAAAATATTTAAAAGAATTTGTAAACTAGTTCAAATATTTCAAAATCGATTGAAAAATAATGTGACATTGTAGAAAATGCATTTTAAATAATTTTTTACAATTTAAAATATTAAAAAATCGAACAAAGCTCTTTTAAAATATATTAAAAATTAGCAATAACATTTTAAGTAATTTAGAATATTTTACAATATCAAAAAATTAATAAAATGATTAATTTGCATATTTTTAGCATCTCTCCACGGCTGGAGTGAATGGATTGGTTCATGGCCTGGAGGCGGTTGGTCATCATCGCAACTCCACTGGAGGTCCGCCACGTGGGGCTCCACCACCGCCACCACCATCCACGACCGTTAGCTCAGGATAATTCCGAGATCAAATACTTGCCAGGATCCCCATTGATTTGTCCCCGAAACGAACCCAAATGTGAACCCTATTACTATGTAGTTTTTCAGCTGTTATATTATAAATAAAATCACGTTTCCAGCAAAACAAATTGAAAATTTACTCTTAGGGGAAAACTTGAAAATCTTTTTCAAATTATTTATAAATATTTTGAAGGCTTAAAATTTAATTATGTTAAAAAATATGGAAGGAAACTTAAAAACTAAAAAATTAAATATAATTCAAATACATAAACTATATGTATATTGAAGGTTTAAATAATTAAAAAATAAGGAATTGTTAAACGAATATTGGGTTACATATTTTTATATATTTTTTTGTGACTCACAAAATAATTTGCTTAAAAATTCTATAAAATTTAATCGCATAAAAATTCATTGTTTTAGTTTAATTTAATTTTTTCAAATGCGTGAAGTCTTTTACTTTTCTGCTCTTGAAATTATCTTAAAAAATTTTGATTAAACTATTAACTATATCTTATTTTTAACATGATCACATCTCCGATAAAAAATAGCTTAATTTTTTGCAGTTAAAATCATTTTTTCTCAATTTTTATTGAATTTAATGAATACAAACTGATATGCATCGTCATTAATTTGCTAAAAGTCAAGGGAAATACCCTGGGAATTAGGGTTATCTGATGCAGTGGTATGAATAAATATATATATATGTCTTTATATAGATCTATATAAAATGAATAATAGGTGCCTGACCCGTGACCGCGTCGAGGTGAGGCTGCAATTTGCAATCGCATTTGTTGATATAGCACATAAATCGTATTTTTATTATTGTTGCCAATTGAATGGACCTGCAAGAAGTGTCTGTTTTTATATATATTTACATATGTATATATATAAATATAGATCGGTTAAAGCTGGGCTTGGGCATTAGTCTGTTGATCAGAGCCAAAGAGGATCGACGTGAAAAATCACTGTAATGGCTGTTCATTTTCTTAAATTTTCTTGTTTGTTTATCCTGCTGATTGGGTTGGATTTCGTCCTACTCCCCCTGGGCAGTGCGGCGCCCATCGGTGACCATCCGGATCATGCTGGCTGCATTCGAATCACTATAATCAAGCGACCGCTGGGCACCACAACGACAACTACGACGACCACCACCACGACAACGACCAGGGCCACCACAGTGGCAACCACAGTGGCCACTGGCTAAGAGGGATTGGATCAGTTTTTTAAATATTTTTCAAAATATATATTTAAAGTGTAAACTGAGCTAAAGGAGATCCCTATGACATTCTGGGCTGAACCTAATATTCAATTTATTTTTTTTTTATTATTATTATAAATACCATTAAAAGTGTATTTAACCTCAAATTAAATAGTAACTTGTCCTACATTATATATACTCTTTGAAATGTTAAAAGAAATGTTATATTTAAAGCTCTAAAGAGCTCAAGTTAAAAATTAAAAAACCCCAATTATAATTTGAAATATTATTTATATTTTTAAGATTCTTAAATAACTTTTTTTAAATAATTATTATCCTAAAAATAACAAGACTTGATGAGCATCTAGCGCAGGCCATTCCAAAATCATTGCATATTTTCGGTCAGACACTCGAAATGCAATCTGGCCACGCCCACTCCCGAAGGTGATGTAAAATGGGCTGAAATGGGCTAACAAAAACAACAAAAAAAAAAGAGAACAGAAAAAGCAAAAAAGCCACCGCACAATGCACAAACGAAGCTGCCGAATATAATTAAATATTTTATCGCATAAAAGTGCCAAAAATGAAACGACAACAAGAAAAGTGAGCAGCCGGCATGCGTTTTTCCTACTGGCTGCCAGCAAAACCATTGTGCTTTGAAGGCACTTAGACCAAATATTAAAGAGAAAAATATATAATAAATATAATTAAATTATTTATATTTTATAATTTTTGGAAAACCTTAAGAAACTTTTTAGTCAAACAAAAATATATACATATATGTATTTTTTCTTATTTTATAATCCTAACTTTTCTTCTCTGTATTTTTTACATTTGCTGCCCAGGTAGAGTCCCCATCCTCAAAGCCTTCTCAGCCCGTGGCTGGATGGCCCCTTTTAACCCCTTGTTGCCCTCACCCCCAAAAACCCTGCCCTTCTAATTCTGTAAGCTGACATTGTTTTGGCAGGCAAAAAGATTGAGGCGGGCAAGAGAGAGCCGGAGGAATGAACACATGTTCCCCGCAAACAATAAACCCGCAGCGCTCAGCCTGCCCCCCGAACCCCCTTTGGACCCCCCTTAACCCCTTTTTGGCCACTGCATTTCTTGGGTCTCTTTTAGATGAAATCTTTTGGTCAACAACAACAACACGGAACCAACCATTGTTCTCGCCTCCATTTTGTAGTGGCTCGTTTTTTCGACAATTTCCATATGAATTTTAATTATAATTTTTCTATGCTCATTTTCATGAAAACAATCAAAAATGACTTTTGTGCCCCTCTGTACCAGAGACATGGGCGGTGAAGAGGTAGATGAGGGAAAGGGGGGGTTAAGCATGCTGTGGGTTAACCTCCGTTGCAAATTGTCACTGGCATTTATATGGCCGGCAGGCTTCCCAAAAAATTCCACAAAAACAAAAACTTAAGTTAAGGTAGAGAGATATTAGAATTAAACCATAAATACCCTAAAAAATAATAATTATATAAACCATTAATTAGGTGCAGTTGCAATGAAAAAATTAAAGTGTCAGGGAAGTTAAACTATTAAAAAATAAAAATAAATTAATTAGAATATAAAAGAAGGTTTGGCTTGGTTTTTATCCTAGTTTTTATGGGCGTTATCCATCTTATATCGTATAAAATCTCTAACCTAAATCCATATACCCCTTAAACATCTAAGAGTATTGCAAGAGCAAAAGGGTGAGCAAATTATATTTTGGTATAAAAAGTAACACAAAAGCACAAAACACGGCGACATAAACAAGTTAACAGAGCGAGGAGTTTTGGTTGTTGTTTGCTTTTGTAGTAATTTTTCTAGTTTACTTTTGTTGTTGTAGTATTAATTGTTGTTGGTGTAGTGTTGTAATTGTTGTTGTCCTAATTGTGTAGTTGCTGTTAGTGGCAGGTTGGCAGTTTGGCACGTTAGCGCTGCTTCCAGCTTCCGTTTCCGTTTCCTGTTTTACCCAAAAAAAAAAAAAAAATAATAATATATGTATAAAACAAAAGAACAACAATCCACCCATATGACAACTGTCCAGAGTACCTTCCCATCCACATAATTTCTCCCTTCCCCACCGGCACCACCAGTTGTACCCATTTTACCCCCTTTTTCCGTTAGTGCCGCAAGGTGGCGCACCTGTGTCTCTCTGCTTTTGTCCAGATTTTCCACAAAAAAGTCACACACACACATATACTGCCCCGGAAACTGCTATTATTATGCATTCTGATGACATTTCGCCGCTGTTTCACTCCTCTGTCTGTGTCTTTTGTGTAAAAATTATTTTTTCAAGCGGCTAATTAAGAGAGAAATAGCTGTTGGTAGTAAGGACATATGGCACTTGGCTTTATCTCCTACCTTCATCATCGATGAGCCAAAAAAGAAGAAAAAAAACTAATTTCGCAAACATTTGCCAGCTCATTAACAATTCAATTTGCTGCATAAACGACCTAAACATACAAATATGTACTCCCTTACCCTCCCCCCCTTGCTTCGGCAAAAATAGTTGGCCACACACGGATGCAGACTTGACCACTGGCCACCGGCACACACATGAAAAGCAGTAAATATTCAATTAACGGACGGAAAACTAAATGTGAAAACGTAACCCTTTGTGGGGGGGTTAGCCCTTGCTCTGGTCATGGTCCTTCTCCTTCTCCGGAATTGACCTTGGGCCCCAGACAGGACCCAATCACTTGTGCCTGACTGGCACTTGAAAGCGGGCCACCCTCCATCTCAGCCTTGTGGTGCTTTTTTTGGGCGAAAGGGTTAGGGGTAAAGGGTAAAGGGTATGGGTATGGGTACGAGTACGGGTTCTCTGTAGTTCAGAGCCTTTTTTCGCATTTATTTCATTATTTTATACTCTCTTTTGGAGGGGTATAGTGATCACAAGGCTTCAAGAAGGACTCTGTCTCAAGAACTTAGAACTTAAATATAAAAATAACCAAGCAATAAGAAGAAAATAAAATAAATAAATATTATACGCATAAAATGAATAATAAATATAAAAAACATATATACATACATGAAACATAAAATATATATAAATATAATTATAAATGGTAAATTCAAAGCTAATCAGTTATTGATAAAAATTATTTTATAATAAATTTTAAAATTGATTTTCATCATATTTTCTTAATGAAAATTAAATGTTTAAATTATATATTTAAGGTAAGTTCCTAGAGTAATGTTTTCCCGATACAAAAGTAAATAAGAAAACTTTGAAACGTTTACTGAAAAATCAGTAATCAATCAAATTTATATAAGAGTTTGAAAAAAGTGTTTATTTTGATAGTATTTTGTTTATTTATAATATTTAATAATATATTTGAAGGTAAAACTTTCAAATAACCCACATTTCCTTCAATTTCCCATCAAAAAGAGTATCAACCAGGGTCGCCTTTAAGCCACCTTAACCCTTGACTTGCTCATTTTCCCCCTGTGATTTTCTCT
Organism: Drosophila mayri; assembly: GCA_008042485.1. NCBI lineage: Eukaryota > Metazoa > Arthropoda > Insecta > Diptera > Drosophilidae > Drosophila > Drosophila mayri. The sequence continues at coordinate 82,669 of VNJN01003219.1, read as the reverse complement.
CTATTTGGGCAGCCGGTGCTTTGATTTCTAGGTTCGGGTCAGGTTCGGGGATTCCCCCATAACTGCGGGCATTTTTCTAATTACAGAGAAGGTGCAGGCCTTTGAACCCACATCTCTCTCTCTCTGTGAACCCCAAATAATTATGAATTTTCTTTTATTTTTTGTTTTTTAGTAATATATTTGCTAAGCTACCAAAAGGAACATGGAACATGGCCAGGATATATATCCTTCTAACCCCCTCCTCCTATCACGTGGTGGTCTCCAGTCTGTCCGACTTCTGGCGAGGATCTGGCACCTGTGATCGTAGACGATGGCGACGCCGCTCCAGCCAGCGTCGCACAAATGGTGTCAGAAGGCGGGTGTCCACGGCATCCAGATCGGATTCCCGGAGAAGCAGGCTAGTGACCAGGGCCACCAAGATAGTTACCAAGGCGCCGAATAGGGTGAAATATAGATATGAGATGCGGTACAGCTGGAAGGGAGCAGCAGTGGCAGCAGTGCTAAAAAAGAAAAGAGTACAAATTTATTTAAATTCTTTATAAAATTTCGATTCTCTCACCTGATAATGCCCGCTCCTCCCCCCGTTCCCCCCGAAAGAGTGGCAAAATCCCTTGGCTCACCCGCAAAAGTGTAGTTACATCCCATCGTTGAGTAGGGTTTACGCTTATACACCAAATCCCCGGTGACCAGATCTCGCTGAGCACTCACACACATCCAGGCCATGACCAGCAGGGAAGTGAATCCACCCAGCAGAGCACCCTTGGAGTTCACCCAAGGCAGCATGACGCCGGCGGTGAAGATGCCCAGCAATGGACCATTGGCCACCGAGGATAGGGTGATCGTTAGTTGTAAAACAGCTCCCAGCTTTTCTACGGCAAAAACCAAGGCCACAAATAGGATGCCAAAGACAACAACCACGCTACGCATCACAAAAGCCGTTTGTCCTTCGGTCAAAGGACTCTTGCGAAAGGTCTTAACAAAATCTTCCAGCACCACAGCCGACAGGGAATTCAAACCCGTGGATAATGATGATAATGCGGCACTAAATACACCGGCCACAAAGACACCTGGTAGTCCTGGATATGCGCCCAGAGTTTCCATTACCAAAAGCGGCAGCAACTGGTCATTTCGCTGAGCCAACTTGGTCTCCAAAGGATCACACTGCGCATATGTGGCATAGATAAGTAATCCGGTATAGCCACAGATCAGAAGAAAGGCCAGGACACCGGCTATAAACGTCCAAATTGCAATCCTGGCATGCCGGAGCGTGGGCAGCGACAAATACCGTTGTATCATATTCTGGCTAATGGCATTCGATTTGAGCCAATGTGCCACACCTCCCAGGACCAAGGAGTAAAAGGTATATCTCTCGCTGAGATCACTGCTAAAGTTCGGCCTCTCCAGGCGAGAGGTTTCCTGGGCACGTTGCCATACCACGCCAGGACCACCGATATCCAGGGTGCCTTTGATCAGTACCAGAGCCATGGCACCGAACATGATGAGAGTTTGAATGACATCCGTCCATACCACCGCCTTGAGGCCACCAATACAGGTGTAGAAAATGCAAACCACACACACAATGGGTGTGACAATGTGAATATTCACTCCTGTGGCCTGATTAAAGGCTATGGCCGGGACATAGATCACAATCGGTAGCCAAAGTAGCTGTAAAGGATATAGGGTTTATGTATTTGATAGATATTTTTTTTTTATATATAGAAATATATACTTACCGAGGCCACAATAAACATTACAGAGCCAAAGAGCCGCAAACTGCGATTGTAACGCTGCTCCAGGTACTGCAAGAATTTTTTCAAACAGATATACCTGTATATATATCTTATAGATATCTATAATATTATATACCCACCTTATAGGTGGATATCAAATTTAATTCGTGGAAGACCGGCAGAAAGAAGTAGTACATGCAAAAGCCCATCAGAACCAAGGATCCCATGATGTACATGTACTGAGCGCCATAAAGATACACCTCGGTGGGTGTGCCGAGAAGTGTAATACCCGATATAAAGCTGGAAACTCAGAAATTAATATAAGAGCTAAAATAATAAAGGTTTTTAGATCTAAAATATTATACTAGATTATAATAGATTACAATAGATTATATGAAATTATATACTAAATTATATGAAATTATACTAAATTATATTTATTTATATTAAATTATATACAAATTCTAGAAATAGTAAATATATTGTTAGTGTATTTAAAGCGACTTGCAATTTATATTTTTATTTTCATTGCCTCTAAATAAATATTCAATTTGTCTTAAAGTTTGTCTATGATAATTATTATTTTAAATCTAAAATAAAATTTTTTTTATATTAAATATCCTATATTATATGTATTATCTTATTTTAGAATATGTACAATATTTTAATTAAGTATTTTATTCAATATTTTATTTAATATAATATTATATATAAAAATAAATTATTTATAATTTTGTGTATATTTTTAATTAATAATAATGATATTTTTGGGTAAAAGGCGATATTTTAATGATACTTTAAACTTTTCTAATTTGATAAACATACCTAAAATAATAATAAAAGTTATCACCCTTATTGAAAGTAATAAGTAACTAATTAAATTCCCATTTCATCCCTATTTATGCTAATTTTCTCGCTGTGCACAACTGCCTTGACCTTCGGCTGAAGCCTCGCAGCTGTCACCTCGCCGCATCCATCATCTCTGGGAGAGATCAAAGTGCGTTTTATACAATTCAATTAGCACCAATGTCGTCGCTGTCGTTGTCGTAATGCCCCCAGTGTCCAAGTCTAAGTCGGGATCTCGGGATCGGAATCGGAATCGGGTCCCCGGAGACTGTGGATAATGGTGGATTCCGACTCGGATTCAGATTTAGATTCGCAGTCGCTGTTCGCAGTCTGGGACAATTGTCCCAGCGTCGTCGTCGTCAATTTGAATGCCCTGCATGCGGGTCGCTTGCCTCGCGTGGAAGCCAATTATTAATTATGATTTGGTGCGTTGATAGGAGCTCTACAAGTTGCGTTTACCAGTTGCTAAAAATACCCCACCGACTATAACGAGTCGAAACTGGAGCAAACTGACAGCAGGGTTGGATTAAGGGGTCAAATTTGCAGAAACAAAAAACTAAAATTCAAAAATATACATATATGCCACAAGGGGGAAATATTTTTATTTATATCTTTTATATTATTAATTGTGTATTTTATTAGAATTTATTTGATATTTTTACTTGCTTAAAATATTTTTATTTATTTGTTATATTTGTAATTATGTTCAATCTTGTTGCACTTGCGTAAAATATAAATTTAATTACCAAAATAAAGATGTAGGAATTCAATTTTAAAAATATTTTAAATTTGTCTAATGTATACACTTTTTTTCAATTCTAACTGCAAAATCTTTTTAAATACCACCAATTTATTTTTATTTGATTTTATAATTTTTTTTTAATATAATATAACACCTAAATAATTATTTCCTTAAAACCACATATCCCTATTTTTAATAAAAACTGAGATAAAAGGGTTTTCCCATCACCGTTGCATAAGAATACTTAACAGAAAAAGTGGTCTAGCAAGTGAGTGGCTTAATTTAAATGGAATTTACTCTTTATTGAGCTGCTTTGATCATCATCGTCACTTTAACTTATACTTCCCTCTTTCTTTCGTTTTTCGTTTCTGATTTTCTTTTCTTTTCTCTATCTTCTTCTATTTTTTCTTTCTATTTTCGACTTCCGTAAACGGTGCTATTCTTTATTAATTAAGAAACCTGGCAGCTTATATTATGTAAGCACCACTTAAGAGTGGTTAATGTTTTTAGATAGAACTCTTTTGCACTGCTGAATATAAATATTAAATGTTATTAATAGCCTCTACTAGGATATTTTTTATGATATATTTTATAGTTAAAATGTCTTAAATATTATAAACAAAAAAACGTACTGAATTTAAAAATGTAATTGATCAGAAAATTGGTAATATAATAATAACAAAAAATTAAATTAATAATAACTCATAGCAATAATTATAAATATAATTAAACTTATACTTTTTAAATTAAATAACAAAATAATCAAGTATAGTTAAAAAATTAAATGTATTAATTAATTATTAATTAATGTTTCAATTAAGTAAATAATATATAATATTTTTTTGTAAGTACTACGAATAAAAGGAACATAATATAATACATATGTATAATGTAATTTGAAATAAATAATATCTAAGCTTAATAATAAAATTTTTGGAAATAATAATAGTAATAATAATAATTATATATGTACAATAAACATAATATTTAATGCATTATTTTTTAATTTACTTTTTTTTAAATAATAATAATGCAATAATATTAATATTTAAGGCATTATTACTATTAGAATTATTTTTTAATTAGACGCTCTCCCTCATGCTCACCTGGATATGAGTGACATGGTAATGGGGAAGATCTTCATTTGCCTTCCACCCACCAGGTAAGAGGCGGCACTGCTGGCAGCCTCCTCAGTGCCATGCAGCTCCTTTTGCTTCCGGGACTCCCTGCGTAGCTGCAGACAAAAGTAGATGCCAATCACGGCACAGATGGCCAGCATCAGACAAAAGACCAAATAGTCCAGCCAGCCGAAGCTTTGCAGGCTGGCCCTTAGCTCCTCCACGTGCATTTTTACGACTCAAAAAAAATTTTAACAATAAATAACAACAACAACAAAAAAACACTCAAAACTAATTAAACTAAAAAAAAAAAATTATGTAAAATGTTTTAAGCGGAGGAAAGCGCACCGCTCAGAGGCACGCATCAGAGGTGACTGGGGTCTGACTTTGATTCTGATTCGGATCCAGAATCCGGACAGCAGCGGCGTCTATTATTGTTTTATCTATGTTTTTTTTTATTTTTATTAATGATATTATGACACACACTTAGGCCGGCGGACACGCGGACACTCGACACTCTGGCTGCTCGGAGAATGACAGAGTTTTTCAAGCAACAGCTGACTCTGGCGGCAAAGACAGCTGATCTCGAATAGTGAACAGCCACCCACTCCCCAGAGGAAAAGCCACCCAGTCCAATTTCAAGTCCCTCCTCTACCTCCTCCGCCTCCGATCTCTGCTAATTGAGTCAGCAAATTGAGTCGCTGGGGACCCAGGCGTCGTTGTCTTTGCCTTGCAAGACTCCGCAGATCGACGGATTTCGAGGGCTAATTGGTTGCATTCGAAAAAAATAGATGACTTAAATAATATTAAATATAATAACAGAAAGACCTATATAATTAAATAATAAATATTCTAAATAAATAATAAGTAATCTAAATAAATAATAAATAAGCGAAATAAATAATAAATAATCTAAATAAATAATAAATAAACTAAATAAATAAATAATCTAAATAAATAAATAATCTAAATAAATAATAATAAATCATCTAAATAAATAATAAATCATCTAAATAAATAATAAATCATCTAAATAAATAATAAATAATCTAAATAAATAATAAATAATCTAAATATATAATAATAAATCGAAATAAATAAATAATAAAGTCTAAATAAATAAAAAATAATCTAATAATAACCAGTTTATAAAATTCTAAAATTCTAAAGTCTATAAATTCTAAAAACTATCTTTTTAATATAAAAAAAAGGGAAACGTTTCTCTATAACATTTTGTTGATTTTTAGTTAAAAGTTTTTGGATGTATATTTTGCTGTGATTTATTTTTGTCAGCGTAGCTGGGCTGGGGTGCCACTGTGTTAATTAACTTGATTAGATTTAGCTGACAATTTGCGACCGCCTTCCGTCCTCAAAACGATCAGGCACTTGGATTGCGTTCTCGGATTTTTATGGCAGTCTTGCTTTTGTTCAAGCTTTAAAGGTTTTTTGTTTTGTTTGGTTCTTGTTCTTTAATTTTGCCTTAAAAAATCGGAAAAAACTCAAGAGTTTTATTTTTCGTTTTAGAAAATAAGATATATCTAAACACTTCGATTTAATTTACAATTTTAATATACCTTTTTACAATTTCACAATTTTTATCTCTTTAATTTGTATTTCATTACAAAAAAAAAATAGTAAAAAAAATATATATATATATATAAATACATATAGTATGTATTTATGAAAAATAATAAACTGCAGAGCTGCTAAAACCGATTTAGTAGACCGAGCCCAATTGGAGAGGTGCCGCATTTAGGCTTGCAGATCTTCTGGCCAAATATTATTGCCATTTCGGTTGGCCAAAGGATCGCCTGTATTAAAACCTAAAAAATAATTTCAAATATAAAATATAAATATATATATATAAATAAACCTACCCGAACTGGCTCCACTCATGGCCAAAATAGAGCTGGTCAGCTCCTTGATGGTTCGCTCCATCTCTCCGAACTTGGCCAGGTCATCCGACGAAGGAGCAGCTCCAACCAATCGATCCTGACCCCCAATGAGCAGGTGAATCAAGGTGAGAGCCAAAAAGGCAAAAATAACTCGATGTTCCATGAGGCAAAATAACTTTGTATCGACTGATGGGTCACTGATGGGTCACAAACCTTTTTATAGACACAATTTTATCAAGATACCGCCATGGTCGATTACTGACCATAATGGTTGGACCTGCCCGATATGCTTCAATGATTGTCAAATGACCGAAAAAATATATAAAACATTTTTTGACTAGATTTATATATGGGTTTAAGGTCATTTGGGGTATATAATTTCGCCTGACTGTATGCTATATGATGATGTTTTCCGCACCTCGTTTTTCTTTATATATATATATATATATATATATATATATATATATATATATATATATATCTGATGCTGGTGCTGATGCAGATGCCAGGGAGCTTCAGTTTCAGCTTCAGCTATGGCAAAAAGCGTCTGCACTTTAGGGGCAATCGAAGCATAAAATGAGCAGCAAGTGCCACTACACAGATGGAGACACACACGCACACCTGTACACACATATATATATCAGAATCAAAAATTTGCATATGCGTTTTGCACCTTGAACATGCGTTTTTAGCCAGCTTTCAGTGAATATTTATATATATATATATTCACGCCCCTTTTCAAAATGAATACAGGAAATACTCGGAATGCGGTAACTTTTATTTAGAGATTAATTTATATTACATTTTATATTTTAACATAAATTTTTAGATTTGAAACCCTTAGATTTCCTTGAATATTTGTTTATACTTTAAGGCTACCTAAAAATTCTCATATATTTCCTATTCAAATATTTAAATGTTCATGTATATATCTTCTATATACATATGTGTATATATATATTTTATAGCTGCCTGATTTTTTTGTTTATTTTCATGTGTATGGGAGTGTTATATTTTTTTATGTATTTTTTTTTTCTATTTTGCTCTGCAGCGTCAACGGCAAATTAATTAATTCCAGTGGAGCGATTTTTCAAGAAAAACCCTTTTCCTCCCCTTTCGAGGGGGGGTCGGGCCTGGGACGAGGGAAGGCACTCAAAACGGTTTCGCAGGTGTTGTAATATTATTTGGAATTATGTTGGAATTTCTTGTTTTCTTTTCCAAGCAGAGCGCCGAGTGTGAGTGTGTTTTTTCGCCCGGCAAATGCCATGAAAATTATTTGCTTTTTAATTTTTGTTTCAAGTTGCATATGTCTCTACCTATGTGTGTGTATGGTTCGTTGTTTATAGCTAACTTTACAGTTGAGAAAGCATTTGTTAAGTGGTTTTAATTAGTTGCCTCCGACGACTCGCTTTTGGAATCCCAAAACCCCGACAGGCAAACGATTTTTCATCATCACTACTTTTAAAAATAATACTTCAAATATATGAGTTAAAGAAAAAAAAATATTTTAAAAACATAATTATAAGAATTATATAGTAAATAATATTATTTAATATTTTTTTGGTAATTTTTTTTCACCGAAATAAAAGCAAAAGGAATCCTCAAACCCAGGCAGCCAAAGGATATTTCATTATCACTTCTTCAAAAAATAATAAAGTAAGTATTTAAAAAATTAATGAAAATAATTATAAGAATAGTATTGTTATAAATAATTATAAATATATAATTATAAATAATTATAAATAATTATAAATATATAATTTTAAATAATTATAAATATATAATTATAAATAATTATAAATATATAATTATAAATAATTATAAATATATAATTATAAATTCTTACAAAAATATATGTATATACATTTATTTATATTATATAAATAAAGAAATATTACGAATTTTAATTATATAAGCCTATTTCCTATTACACTAGCTAACAAAATATTTAAAAATATACTTAATTTTTTTTTTTTTTAAGTACTCAGAAGTTTTTAAAATATTTAATACATAAACCTTAGTTGAAAATATATCTTTAATATTTAATTTATTTTCTATATTTTTTCCTGCTTCCCTTTGGAAATTCGAATATTTCTCCTACAATTTCCTAGTGACTGCACATTATTACCACATACTATATATTAGATGTCGAAACGAAACACTCCCTTTGCATATATGCAAATGTACCCTTCCGCTCATCCCCGACGCCACTGTCATTCACACTTCGGTCATCATCAGTGGGAAAGGCGCGTAATGGGGACTGCCATTTACAATATTTATCAAGTGCGCGAACACACCCAAAGAGCCGGGCTGGCGATTAGCCCCGGTGTACTACATAGGTACTCCTGCTAGGACTTGGACTTGGAAGCAGAAAAAAATTAATAGTGGAAAGGGAGCCGCAGGACCCATATATTATGGGCTTTGGCAGCGTCATCGTCATCGGGCCTATGCGTGGCCTCTAATTACATCGCATTGTCATAACAAAATTGAGCGCATTTGACACGCAATTGCCCCACAGTTGGACATGCACTGGGAGAATAGGTTGATATTATTTTCTAAAATATTAAATATTAATTAAAATATTAAGCTCAAGTGAGTTTGGTAATTGAGAATTAATGGTATTTGTATTAATTGTTTGGCAAAGCAAAATTAATGTTTTAATGCTTTTGTTATATATAAGTTATATTTAATTAACTGTATATGTACATATATACTACAAAATACTAATTAAAAAATTCCACCTTTATTGTATATATTTTAAACTATTAAAAATACATTGAATATAATTTTTTTAAGGCATACAAATGATATAAAAAATAGCCCTAACTTGTTGTATTTATTTCTTAGAGTGTAAGCAACGATGACATGTGCGAAATATGCCACCGAGGTCACCATTCAGAAGTCAGGCAGGGTCAAAAGTCAGAGGGACTGTTGCATCAGCCCAACTAGATAAGAATTAATTGTTCAATGGCACGCATTGCACTAAATATTTGAATATATATGTATATATATATACGCATATGTGTGTGTAAGGATATGGGAGGGCTCTTCCCGTTAATCGGATAAAATTCATAATTATTGTTATTACTGTCATTTTTCTAATGACTTGCGTGTACTTTTCTATTAAGATGAGCTATCAAACGCACTTCTGGCCAACTGCGCTTGACTTGTTTGTTTATTTAGTTTTTTATTCGGTTTATTATATATATATATATTTTTTTTTCTGGTTGGTTGGTTTGGTTGAAATCACTATGATTCCGGGGGCTTAAATGCTAATGCTAATGTCACCATCCCTCGCATCTTCGATGGCCACGCAACGCACACGCGTAAATTATGTAATTAAAATTCCGCACCTTAATTCGGGCAATTTATTACACGAGCTTTTGACTAATTGGATAACGATCTTTAACCATGTCCACTAAATAGGCTCTCTGTGTGCGGCACTATATGTATATATATATATATATATATATAGGTAGAGTGTGCTTATGAGTTCATAAGCGATTGCATTCGCCGATAAGCCGGCGATTAATTGAATTTCCACCGCGCGAGTCAACCGAAGGTGTGTGGAATCCCAGGGAGTGATTAACTATGAGGACACCTCCTTGGACTAAAGTGAATGGGATGACAGTCATAATAATTGTTATATATTCTATAAGGAATTCGGAATTAAAAGGGGTTGGAGAGAATTGTTTTTCCTTCTCTAAAAATATATCTTAGATATTTAATATCAGTTCAGACTGAACTCTAAGTTGATTGATAGAATAAATTTAAAATACTAATTAAATATATATAAATAAATATACAATAAAACATATAAAAATAAATATATATTTATATATAACATAAATCAATCTAACTGAAGGATAAGTAAAAGAATTAGGTAAATATAATAAATATAATTTTTATAAAGTAATAAATTACGTGTGCATTAATTTTGTAATAATAAAAAAAGTATTTTTCAATTGTTTAAAGCCTGATTTAAATATTTAAGAGCCCGATTTATATATTTTAAACTGCTATTTCTGACAAAAAATGACTTAAAATGTATTAATAATATAAAATATATTCTTGAATATTTTTAATCTGATTAAATATTTGTTAGTAGTATTTCTATATACATAATTATTCTTAAATATTTTAAATTTGAATGCAATACTTTTTAATATTATTTAAATGATATAAATAATCAATTTTAATATCTAAAATCTGAATAAAATATTTTTAAGTATTATCTCCAAGATATATTTTCAAAGAGCAATTACCCAGTATTAATTAATTATATAAATTATATTGTTAAATATTTACAGTCTGATTAAAAGAATTTTGAGTATTATTTTAATTTATGTATTCAATAATAAATTATTTAACAACTTTAAAAACCTATATTAAGTACCCAAATGTTTAGTAAGTTTCCACCAAAATATTGCATTTTTTTCATAAATTTATGTATATATTTCTACCAATTGCAAGCGTAAAAAATGACACCTGACTGATGACAGTTTTTTGCGCATTCAAAATAGTTTTTTTTGTATTATTATTATTATTTTCCCATTGTTTTTTTTTTATGGTCACGTTCTGGTCAATAATTCGCACCAGCCATTGATGGAAATTAAAACACAAATCAAACGACAGCCAGCGGCGGCAATAGCAATTTTCATCATTAAAACAAAGCAAAAAAAAATATATACAAAATAACCTGGCAATTGAATGAGTCAGCAGCAGGTGAGTTTTGGCCCGAAAAGGTGAGAGAAGTGGGTCTAAAAATAGATGAAACGTACACGAAGCAGGGTCAACGGAGGGCCTATTGGCATTCCGAACACGTGGATCCCCGAAGTCGATTATAATGACGATTTCGAACGATTTCCAGCCGATTTCAGCGGCTTGAACGGCTTCAGTTTGATTCCGCAGCTCAGCGAAAAATGTTGTGAGGTGCCGAGAACGAAAATATATATAGTATATATACCCCTATTCTGGTCAACATTTGCATAATGGTCATGGCTCAGTGCCGCAAACTATTGACCCTTCTGCTGGCGGCTATTTTCATTCATGTGGTAAGTCATTGGCGGGAAAATCAATAGAAGAAAAGTGGATTTTCTTGGTAACTAAGCTGAGAAAGTAGGGAATATATTTAATTTAATTTAATTTAATTTAATAAATAAATTAAATAAATGAACTATTTTTTTGCAGTCTCTCTCCTTGGAGTTCATGGATGAAGGCATCTTGGCCAACGATGAGGTTCACCATTTGAATGATGGCGGCGAGGAGTCCTCTGCCGAGGTGCCAGCCATCATAACGGGATATACTAGAGATACCATTGCTCATTTTAGTCCTCGCAGGCCGGAGGCAGGATTTCGACAGCTTTGGGAGCGGGTTCCTCTTCAAAAAGTCGATGTGATCAAAAGGCGTTAAGCCCATAAACTATTTTAATAATTATTTTAAGAAATACCTCAAAATAATCGAAATTAAATGTGTATGTTTTTTTTTAGAAAAATTCGTTTTTTTTTTTTTTTTTAAATAAATAAAAGAGAGAGAAAGCAACAAATAACAAATGTGAGTTAAAATATTTCCCCTCTAGCTTGCTTTTTCAGATTAATGAATTAATTAAGTAAATAATACAATAATAATGTGATTATATTGCGTTTAAAAAGAAAAAAAAAAAAAAAAAAAAAAAAAAAAAAAGACAAAGCAAGTTCTTTGGTTCAAGAAATTCCTTCTTTTGTGGGTCGAACCTTTTTGGTCCTGGACCCCGGGGCCATTTCCAGCCACTTTTCCCCCCTTCCCCCATTTTCTTACTGCCCACCAATCAGTCCCCTCACCCCCCCTTAAACCTCAGACCAAGTACATAGTTCTTAGAAAAGTAATAAAAAAAAAAGGAAGAAAAAAGTGCGGAAAAAAGCGGCCGTTCTGGGGTGAAAAACTTTTTTATTTGCATTTTGTTTTAAGCAAAGGAAAGACACGAAACAAAAAAAAAAAAAAAAAAGGAAAAGTGAGACCAACTGTGTTTCTGTTTTGGGCTTTTTTTTCTTCTATAATTTTTTGTTTTTTTGTTCTTGTTTTTCTTCTTTGTTTTGTAGAAAAATGCACAAGTTTTATGGTAGCATAAAAGTTTTTGTGGGCAAAACTTTGCACTTGTCTTGCCCGAAAGGGTTTTACAATGATGCATCCAAGTGGGCGTGTCGAGCACTTAATATTTCTGGCATATCATTAGGCGAACAATATATACATATATATATATATATAAATATATATATTTACAAACAGATTTTCGGGGGAGAGCAAAGTTTTCTTCTTCTATGAGGGGACACACTCTCTCCCCATCCCCAGGCTGGAGGGGTTGATGGCGAGTGGCTATGGCCGGCATGCATTATCATTAAAATAAATTATTTCGAGTCCAGAGTGTGGTGTGTGGCGGCCACAAAACTAAAACGCATTTTGCACGTCTTGTGTGCGAGAATTTTTTACACGATTTTTACAACTTTTTTTGCGGTTTGCGCTAAGTACACCCACAAGAGAAAGCATTCTGTTTTTGGGGTGCCCTCTCTTTCTCTCGGCCGTAAGATAAAAAGTCAAGTTGAATGCGTTTAGAGTTAGAATGTAGCATTTAGTTAACCCGCAAGACACAAGAAATAACTTTGCATACTTTCCGGCGACCAGCTCATGTTAAATACTAAAGGCACCACCACCATCAAAAGACAATGAAAACGACCAACAAGGAGTAGAGCTGAAGCAATGTCCTGGCCACGTAATTTCTCAAGTAACCCAACCACGTAAAGCATAAAATATTTGCCTTTGAGTCCGAAAAGTATGTCCAAGAAAGTGCCGCAAAAACAAGTTGCAGGGGCGGCCTCTTCTCATTTGAATACCAACAACGGGTGGCAACGCAACTCTCGGACATGCAAACAACTTTTGACCACGCATTTGTTCTGAAGACTAAACTTGGTTATACACGGTGCGAAATTTCCTTAAAAATAACACAGGTCTCAAAGAAATCGGTTGGAATTTGATCGAGTTATGATGGGATGGCAGTTAAGAACCTTTAACTTTGAGTTTTTATATAGTTTATTAAGGCTGCATTTGATTGAATTATGGCTTGATGTTTGGACTATATTAATTTTTGGTAATACCACAAATTCCATCTTTTTAGCTTCAAAGATGATCAAGTTATTATGAGTGGGAGTAAGAGGAACCTTAATTTAATGTTAAGGGTTGCTTCGATTTAATCCACTTTTAGCTTTATCTTAGATTTGATTTATAATTTTAAGTAGGTCAAGTTTCAGATTTATATGTTTAAAATTTGTTTAAAAAAACAAATTTAAGTAGACCCAAGTTACTAAAAAGGCTAAGAGTCTTAGAAACTAACTTTAATACTATCCCAGAAAATGTTAAAAATAACAAAAGTTAACCTAAAATAAATTTTAAATTATAAATTAAAATTTTAATTAATTTTTATGAATTTTTAAAACTCAATTATATATATTACGCATATAACTTTTTATAAATCTTAATAAATTTTATAAATGTAATAATAAATTTAACCTATAAAAATAAATTGTAATAAATTTGAAATAAAATAATAAATTAAATTATAAAAAAATATGATCAATTATATACCAGATAATACTAAATAAAGTATGCTTAAAAAAATCTCCAAAAATTATAGTAAGAATAATTAATTATTATTAATTAAGTTTAAAATAATTTTGGCAAATTGTTTTATAAAACTTAATTTAAATAAATTAACCAATTTTTTTTTCTGTTAAATATCATTTAATAAATCAAAGCAATTTTAAGATTAAAATAAATTTTATATTTTCTCAGTTCTAAGACTCTCGCAAGTTTAACAGAAGAAGCTGGACCTTCCAGAGGTGACGATGCCAAGTCAGGGACAGGAGCAGTAGCATCAGCAGGTCCTGCATCCTCGGCCAGTTGAGTGGCCACATGCTTCATGCTGCCAGGCACATGCAATTTGTAAGCCAAAGCGCATAATTTACAACGTCTTCCCCGTTTGGGGTCTTGAGACAGTGACCCGGCCAGCAGCAGGACCCCTTCTAGGTACTCTTTGGGCCAATGAAGTGTCGGTTGCGGCCAGCACTTCATTGGAAGGATGGGCAAACACACAAGACTGCACTTGTCATGGCTCTACTGTTCTTCCCAAAATCGCTCGAAGGTGTTCGGCTAACACCGATTGCGGCTGGCCAAGGGCTCTGTAATTAATTACAAAAGTAAATAGAAAAAATAAATACATTCTACTTTATAATAAATACAAATTTAATATATATACCTTGGCACTCATTTGCATGGGGAAACCCTTGAATCCTTGTCACAACTACTTGGTTACTTACTTACTTACCGGCCTATCTGCCGACTTAGTTCTTGAGTTTATTTTTTCGGGTATCCTTCCGCCACGCCAAAAGAAAACAAAAAAAAAACCGGCAAAAGGATTCGCGTGGGCTTAAGTGTGGCTCGTCCTGGCGGCAGGAGTGGCCTGGCGAGTCAAGTGGCAACCGGGCAAAGCGGTGTCCGCAAGAAAATAACTTGTAGCAAATTAAGTTTGTTAGTAATTAGAACACCACTAAGGACACCTGAGCGCCATCTGAATTTATACACCCGGTCAGGGCAGGCAGGACACACACACACACACAACAATTAAACCTGCCTCCAGTTTTCGGCGGGGTCTTAGAGTCCTTCTCAGTTCCTGCTCAGGTATCCTGCGAAAGTAACAAAAGTTTTCTGCCTCCTTGTCGAAAATTCCTCAACTCGAAAGTTGTCCAACTTTGATGTCCAGGAACTTAGGGATAGCAGGAGGTGGATGCATCTTACCCGGCGAAGTAGCGTCAAGTGCATGCCTGGACACTGGCCAGTTGTGACTTAACCCATTGAGAGAGGGTAGGGTCTTAATTGATATAGTAAAAAAAATATTTGAAAACAAAATATATATAAAAAATATTAATTATTAATTATATGTCCTTAAAATATACTATATTTTCCTCTAAATTATAAATTTTTTATATCTAAAATATAATTTTAAAGCTTTCTTAAAAATCCCATAAACTTATATGTATTTTATATAATTAACTCCTCTTAGAACCTCATTTTTCACCAATTTTCTTTTAGAGGGTTAACCCTAGAAAGCCCCCTTTGCCTGACAAGTGCAAAACTTTGGCAGCTTAAGAAGGAGTTCAGCCTGATTCTGGCCATTCAGTTGACCCGAGGACAACAAGTCCAGGTATTTTGTGGCAAGAAACGATCTAGAGAGTTAGGAGGCCGCTTCCTTATTTATATGGTATTTATAATACAAACATATCATGTCCTCAAATTTTCTACAAAAACCAATCCTCTGTTTTTCTTATTAAAACTATTCCCTATTTACTTTACACCTCCTCTTAATTTCCTTGATTTACAATTTAATTTACGTCTAAATGATTTTTAAATACGAAAAAGTAAATGAAAAATGAAATGGAAAAAGTTTAGTTTGTTAGAAGTTAGAACTTTTTTAATTATTAATGAAATAAATAAATAAATACATATAACTAATGATTAAGCAGCAGTAAATCGAATTTTAAAAATGTAATAATAATTATATAGAAAAATAAATATAAATATAACAGAAATAAAGTATAAATATTTAATAGAATATAAGTATTGGAATAGGAATATAAAAAATTATATTAAATTTAAAACTCACCTTCAAACTTTAAGTTTCTGATGATGTCTTCGCCTTCACTTTCACTGACTTAACACTAAAATTAATGTTCAACTCAGGTCACAGAATATATACAAACCGATATATGTATATATATGATGATACAAACTAAAGGCTTTTGCACATGAATACATTTCAAACACACTTGAGTGCAGCGATTGAATTTGAAACACAAACGACTACAAATGCCGGCAATCAAGTCGAGACCGAGACCGAGAAAATGTAAAATGAACTCCATAGGAAGCTGTCAGGATATGGGGACTATAATCAATATGCGAAGCAGTCAATAACAGTGGGGGGGGAGGCCCAAAGGGGAGAGAGAGAGGCAGAGAGACAGGCGAAGGAGCAACAATTACAGAGTCCTTTTTGGGCTCCATAGTTTTGCAGCATCGTCGTCGTCGTCGTTGTTGGTTAAATGATGTGTAATCGTCTTATGTGCACTCGAATGCCTTTTGGCTTCTAATACGGCCAGGATCAAGGACCCGGCCGATGAGTGGGGCCCGGGCACAAAGGCCGGACTTCAGGCAGGACCTCTTGCACAAAAGAAAACTTTGCCATAGGCTGACCTCAAAATGCACAGCACCAGGGACATGGGCAAACTTTAATTTACAATCAATTCAGGCGTGAATAATAAACCACAAGAAACCCAGGCTCCCAAAAAGTGAAAGTGTTGTCCGTTGTCCCTGGTCCCATTGTCCTTTTTCAGGACCTCCTCAAAATTTAGTTACAACACACACACATAGAAAACCGAACGAAAGTTTTGCTGTTTTGCCGGCAAGTTTTCCACGCAAACAAACAAAGCCCCAGAAGTGGAGTGCCCCCAATCTCCGTCAGAAACCGCAACACTTCCGCTCCTTCAGAGTCCACAGGACTCTCTCACTCTGTCCTGCCTGCTCCTGCTGTTCTCCTACTCCTTTGGCTATCAATATTGTTTTCCTATTAAATTGATCATTGGTCAGGCAACCATTGCGGCTAGCCTCGAAAGGACACACGAAATAAGTTTAGACAGGGAGGTCCTTTGACCAGGCACTGACCAAAAAAGGTTCTAGATTTTTTTTAAATTTAAACTGAAGCTCTTTATTATTATTATAAATCATTTACATTAATATACGCTGAAGAATATAAATATTTTTGTCAACAGGAGTCAGCTTTGACCCTTAAAAGTATGCTACATATATTTCTTATTTTTTTATTTATATATATTGTAGATTTTTTAAATTTATTTGATTTATTTAATTTATTTATTTAATTTACTTATTTTTTCTCAAAATTAAAAAACTTTTAAAAGCTTTTTTGTTTAGTGCCTTGTCTAAACTTCTTTGTCGTTCCATTTTTTAACTTAATTTTTTAAAATGTCCTGCTAAGTTAATGTCAAGTTAGGAGGGCTTTTTCCGGCTCCTTTAACCAAAGACTGTTGCCTACTTACAAGGGCGTTAGGCGTAGGCAGTCAATCAGTCAGTTCCCCCCCCCCCATTCTCCTTATGTATGTGTGACTTTGAGTCCTGTGAGTCCTGTGAGCAAGTGCAAATTAAATTCATTAGTCAACTTCCTCTGCCTCTGCCTGTGCTGTCAATTCAGACGGATTTGAAGTCAACTCAATTTGAAATCAATAGTGTGTGAATAATCCTTTCACACCGACGCACACACGCACACAGGACACACTCACACCAACACTTAGGTAGCTGCATCTGCTGCCAAGGATTGTCTAGTCTGGCTAAATGGTTAAATGGATGGATGGATGGATGGATGGATGGATGGGCACTCGAAAGCGTTTTTGCATCGATTGCACTTCATATCAGGCCAGTCAGTTGGAGTCATTCGTTCATTCCTTCATTCATTCATTCATTCATTCAGTCAGTCAGTCAGTCAAGCAGGCCGTTTATTCATGCCACTCACATATGTTGCATCATCGTTTTTCGGGGAAACTGGAAAAGTTGGGAGATTGGGGAAAATGGTATAACTGGGAAGCTGGGAAACTGGGAAACTGGGAGATCCCCAAAGTAGACATGGCAACCAAAAAAGGCAAAGCCATTAAACGATGACGACGATGCCAGTATTTGAGCAATTCAATGGCAATGCGGACCTGCACACTGGCAGAAAAAAGAAGGACAAAGGAAACTATAGGAAAATTATAAAATATAAAATTGTAGTTTCCTGATATTTTATATTTTGAGTGATTGGCTTTGGGTGTAGAAACAGCTGAGTATCCAAGCCTTTTCTAGGTACTCATATATTATTCCCTTGCAGGATATTATAGTTTCATTCAGAAGTTATTATTATTGTTATTTAGTATTATATCAGAATTTCAGTTCTAGTTCTTTGATTTAATTCTTCGTTTTGTTTCTTTAATAACTGAAATATTAATTGAAAATATTAAATACATTTTCAATGCAACATAGGTTATAAATTTTTCTTCATGTGCACCGGCTGCACCCAAAACACAGCTGCGGCGTCACTTCAGCCCCCTTTTTCGTCGAGTGGCAAGCAATGAGCTATGCATGCAATTCAAGTGCCACACATCTGCAGCAACTGCAACTGCAACTGGAAATTCAATGGCAAATGGCAATTGCCAGCGGACTGCTTTCCGATTCCCAAAGGGAAACCCCCAAAAAAGCAACCAGGTTTTCCAGCGGGTGGTGAGGGGAGGAGGGGCATACCCATGTGGCACCACTTCAGGCATCTGTTTGCGCCCGTAATTGTGCATAATTGAGTTAAGCTTTTTTTTTTTGGGGTAAAGGGATAAAGGGGATAAAGGATTAAAATGGAGTACGGCAAGGATCTATAGGAGTAGCCAAAAAAAAATTAATCCACAAATCAAATGAATCGAGGGGGATTTTGAGGATTAAAAACAAGACTTAAACCTAAAGACAATACTACAAAAAATTACAAATTACCTTAAAGATATGTTAAATATTTTTTTTTTTTTAAATATAAAAATAAAGCAGGCTTTGGCTAGACTGTTTTCCCCATCAAAGTTACAACTTTCCCTTTAGTTCGGTTTTCGTTTTGGAATTCGTTTTGAGACAACACACACATTTACACACACCTGAAAAAAAAAACACATCACCAGAGGAGCCATTAACCAGGTTTTTAGAGAATGGACTTGGATCTTGATCTGGATGTAACAAGGTATCGCTCTACGCTTCAGCAGCTAATGGATATGGCCATAATGGCCACCTATGCCGGTGGCCAATTTCTATGCAATCTTTGGCGGCTATTAAGAGGCAGTTATGACGAGGAATATCTAGAGGAAGTCAGGTATTATCTCATTATATATATATCATTATAAATATATATAATTAAATATATACATTTTTATGATTAGGCCAAGCAGAAGCTACAGGCGTAGGCAGGAGCAGGAGGAGTATTATCAACATCAACATCATTATCCCTATCAAGGAGGTGAGGGCGATTCTCTGCGCAACGAAGAGAGTCTGCTGGGTGGGGAATTAAGTAGCAGCGATACCAAATTTGAATATCCTCGTTTGGTGAGCGTAGCCTGCGGCTTTCCCAAGGATTTTTCATTATATCCGCATTATGTGCGTGGCAAGTTCGGTGAGGATGCCTGGTTCCATAGCTCCTCACCGCTGGCGGATACATTGGGCGTGGCCGATGGTGTCGGCGGTTGGCGGACTTATGGCATTGATCCCGGTGAATTTAGTCTGTTTTTGATGCGTTCCTGCAATCGCCTGGCCACCCATCGTAACTTTGATCCTCGACGCTTGGATTTGCTTATGAAGCGCGCCTATTTGGATCTGTTGGAGCAAAAATGTCCCGTTTTGGGTGGCGCCACCGTTTGTTTGTTGTCCCTGAATCGTGAGGAAAGCACCATATATACGGCAAATGTCGGGGATAGCGGCTTCCTGGCTGTACGTTCTGGCCGGATATTGTGTCGATCCCAGGAACAGCAGCATCAGTTTAATACACCCTATCAGCTGGCATCTCTGCCGCCTTGTCTGGGCGGGCATTTCCTTATCGATTCGCCGGATTGTGCCGATTGCCAGAAGTTTGCGACACGCCCCGGCGATGTCCTGCTTTTGGCCACCGATGGCGTTTTTGATAATGTCCCGCTGGCGTTGCTTGTGGCGGTTCTAAGCGAACTGGCCTTTGAGGATGATCCGATGGTCCTCCAAAGGACCGCCAATTCATTGGCCCTGATGGCGCGCACCCTCAGCTTGAATCCGAAATTCGATTCGCCGTTTAGCAAGAATGCGCGAATGATGAATATCGAGGTGATGGGCGGCAAGGCGGATGACATCACGGTCCTTTTGGCCACTGTTGTCTAAATTCGTCCTTGATTCCTATCCTGTGTCGGTGGAAGTAGTGTGTCCCTTCTTTTAGCCAGCAACCTCTACTGACAACTTGAAGCCTGTCCTTTCTCCTATGTCAGTGGAAGCTGTCCGGCGGAGAGGGGCCAATTAGAGAAGGCAACAAGCAAGAGTGTAGAAAATTTACTTTTGAAAGTTTACAAAAATTGTAGTCAACAGAGGGATTATGAAAAATAAATGAGGTATTTATGGAAAAAAATATAGGGTATTGGGAAACTATGACGAATCTTTGGAGAGTCTAGAAAAAATATATAATAAAATAAAAAAAAAACCTCTCAATAGTTTTGACAATTCTTTTGGAAGGTGTAGAATATTTTACAAATTAATAAAAAAAAAGAATATACAAAATCGATGAGGTAATCCTTAAATAATTATGAAGTCTTAAAAAAAAAAAAACTATGAAGAGTTTGGAGTCTAGAAAAATTTCATGGAAAATCTTGGAAGTATTCTTTGCAGAGTTTAGAAAATTTCACGAGTTAAGGATGAAGTTTTACAAAATCTAAAAGGTTTGTATAGAGAATTCAAAGCGAAAATTATAAAGAATGAAAGAATTTGACTTCATTTAATCATATTTCTTTAAAAAAATACATTTAATTGTTCTCTTAAATAAGATGTATGTATATTTATTTCCCAATAACTTTCCGCTTAGTTAAGGGCCAAGTTCTTGGCCTTAGCAAGTAAAAGCCACTTAAAAAAGTCACTGCTTAAAACAAAAAGGAAAATGTACAAGAAAAGTGCAGTAAGTGACACGCACACACACACTCGCAAGAAACTCATAAAAATGCTTTGTGGCTGCTCTTTTATTTATTTTTATTTATTTCTTTTTTTTTTGTATTTTCTATGAGGTTTTCCCCCTTCCCTCCAAGCAAAAATCCTTTGCCTTTGATTTCGCTTTTTTGTTTGTTTTTTCCAGCAAAAAACTTTACAAAGCATTAACACCTCATAGATGGGGCACAGACACAAAGAGCAAGGGGAGAACACAAAAAAAAGCAAAAAAAAAAATCAAGTTAAAAGCCACAAAACTCCAAACTCAAATATCGTATGTCACGTCACACATTGGCAGCAGGACCAAAAGGACGAGGACAACGTTAGACACTGCCTGCAGCAAGTGCACGTAGCTGCTGGAAATTTGATTAAGTTTATTAGGGCCACGGAACTCACTTGACATTTTGTCGAGATTTTCTGTTTATTTTTTCTGGGTTTTTTTTTCAGTTTTTTGTTTGGAGTTTATTGAACACTTTATTACTTTGTATTTTGTTTCCTTCAAGGAGCCAAGGATTTTCTGAAGGCAATTACAAAAAGTGGACAAATATTTAAGCAAACTTTTTGGGAAACATTTTAGCATTTAGAGATTTTTATTGATTTCTATTATTAAGGAATACTTGGAGGTATTTGCTAATTTATTTTGGTTAAAAAATTTAAACAAATATATAACAAAAATCTGTTAAAAGTTGCTATTAATCTGCAAGTTTGCTTTTTTAAATTGTATTCTGTTTATAACTTTATTTCTAAGTTTGTTTTAGTTATTTATATATAAAACTAAAATGATATTAAATGGCTTTTTGATCTAAGATTAAACCAAGGACCTATTTCTTTGGCATTATCTAATATTTTTCGGGTGTGTGAAAACTTTTGGGGTGCCCAAAAGACTTGGATGGAGATGAAAATAGTTTTATTTCAATTAACAAGAGAAATTCGATGAGTTTATTTGTTTTGCGTGTGTGTGTGTGTGCAAGTTGGAAAATTCACTCGGCGTTTTATGCGACACAAGATAAGAGCGATGGCGACGTCGACGGCCAAGAATTTAATGTTTCGTTGGTCCTGCTACCAAGGGTCCTTTTTGGAAGGCAAGAGTGTGTGTGTGTGTGCGATAATGTTGTCAGATAATAAACTGGGAAAATTACAAAATTACAATCAAACATGGAAATGGGAAATGTTAAAGGAAAGCGTAACCCATATGAGAGAAATGGTTCCCTTTTTTGGGGACTGGCAAAAAAAAAGGGGGGGGGGGGGGGTTAGTGGAAGAATAATGCTGCTAATGGCGGACCATTGTCGTCCTCGGCCCTCGTCCTTTAGCTGCCTTTTGCCCTCTCTTCAAATTTTATTGCCCAGAATTGCGCAAACATTTCACGATTCACGTAAATTTGCCGCCACAAAACTATTCAATTGTAAATAATTTACGTTTATTGTTTTTCCTTCTAGAAAATGTTTAGTAAATGTTTTAAAAACATATATAAATATTTAAAGTAATAAACAAATTTTCAGTCATTTGTATAGAAGAAATAATAAGATATAATAAAAAATAAATTAAACAAATAAAATAAGAGTTCATCAAATTCATGCATTTATTTTTATATATATTTTTTTTACATTTTTATTAAAAATATATATTTTATATATTATTTTCCTTTACTAATTACTCGCTTAAGTGCCTTCACTTAAAGTCCTCGATTAAAGCTGTACAATTAGGCATCGGTTTGATTTATGGCCAAATGCCATTAAGAGCCCCTGCCAAGGACATCGATTCCCCTTCCTTTGAATCCAGAGTGAGTCTGGGCCAAATCTATACTTCCGTTGTTAATCATTGGCATCACTTAACGGCCCCTTCCGTCTTCCGTTCCACCAAAAAAAAAAAAAAAGAAGGAATGCAATCAGCCAGAGGATCCTGGTTTTATTTCGAGTGCTTTTTCCTCCTTCTCGGTGGTAGCGAACGGCGAACACGCCCTTCAATTACAAATCACGGGACAGGCAGGACTCGGCTGCGCAGATAATCTGCTAAAGGACTTCCGCCAGGAGAGACAGCAAAACAGAGAGGGGGGAGAGGGAAAGTGCACGGCACTGTAACTGAAATCGCAATGATATACTGCCGTGAAATCGAATCGCAAAAAGGAGGTGGGGCCAGGAGATTCCTCCGATCCCTGGGATTCACGGCCTCGGATTCCTTCGGGCCGCTCGACAAAATCAACAGACTATGGCCAAAGGCCCGCCAGACTTGGAGACTTCACAGTTGGCGTCGTTGCACAAAGGCAGTCAGTACACTGAACAAAATAACTAGAACTTCCATAACTAGCATTTTTAGGAACTTAAAAAAAATATATTTGCAAGGCTTTTATGATTTAAAATCTCACATTTTTTAAAATCTTATTTTCCCTTGTTTTTCTTTTTATCTAAAAAAAAAAAATTACTAAAAAAAATAAACATTTGAATGAAAAAGTAATAATATTTCTCTTTATATTTTTAAGGTGCTGTGACACTGTATCTTTTTTTTTACTTTTCACATATTTTCCCGCTTTAAATATGTTTTACCTGAAGACCCTTGAAATTTTCTCAGATTTTCTACCAGTACATTTTCTAGTTTTCTTGGCCGACGCAGCCAGAAAGAATTTATTGCCCCTTAAGGCCGTGTAGCGTGTCCGAAGGACTCAGCGGGTTGCATGTCCACCGTGGCCCGTTCCTTCGTTACTCCTTGGATACCCAAAAAAACAAAAAAAAAAAAAAAACAAAAAAAAAAACAAAAAAAAAACCTAAAGAGAATCCTTGCGTCCTTTTTGGCGTGCATTTTCGGCGGCCGTGTTGAAATTGACAGGAAAATAATTGCTTGATTATTTATGAGACGCGATTAAGGGGGGAAAGGGGCCCAGACAGAGAGGCCCAAAGCAGGAGTCCTTCGTCCCATCTAGTTTACTAACCAAATAGTTATTCAAGAAATTCAAATTGTGGTAATTAAAAATGGCCACACACACACATGCCGGCTGACATATGGGAGCCAGCATCAAAATCAGAGGCAGTCCCTCGGCCAGAAACAGAGTCCAGCATCCGCATCCGAAATCCAAATCCAAATCAGGAGCAGAAACAGGACCTGCACCGGTTGACGTGGCCTGGGCAAGGAGCTTTGGCTTGGCCTGCGGCTGGCTGTTATTATTTTTGTCACTGACAAAGCAAATCACCAGAAACCAACAAAGGGTCTCGGCCTCTGGCCTCCTCCGTTTCCAGCTCCTCTGTTCCTGCTCCTCCTCCTCCTCCGTTCCAACTCCTTCACTTGGCTAACCCCCCCTTTGGAAGGCCACAACACGAGGCGTAACAAACGATGCCGCAGAAAAACCTCATAGGCCCGGGCTCAGTTTCAGGCCTCTAAAAACTCCGAGACCCCTCAGGTTCTACACTGGCATAAAAAATTAGTCAAATGTGACGGGGGTTTACAGAATTTTTGCTTTTTTTGGGGAGGAATTTAGCACTTGGAATTGCCAGGAAAAAACTCATTAACCAAATTATTTATTATTATAATGAAATATATATGTTTCCTTTGCTTATTTCATATAAATTGTATTAAAAATCTCTTCTTTAGATATTTAATATATACAATTTTAATAAAAATATATATATAAATATGTAAAATGTTATATACAATATATAAAAATTTATAGAATGTTATATAAAATATATAAAAACTTATACAATTTTATATACGAAATATAACAATTTATAAAATGTTATATAAAAAATATAATAATATATAAATTTATATATTTAATATATAACACTTTATACATTTTTAATACATCTTATTTTATAAATTTATATTAAATACATATATATATTTATTTATATTTTTTGTTAGCTCTACTTAATTTTAAAATTTTTTTTTACTGTGCATCCTTCAGGATCTGCCAACTGCGGGGCAATTTTCCTGTTGAATTATGAGGATATTTGTTTCGTCATGAAAGATTGGCCCCGCTACCGGTACCAGTAGCTAGCTCCTAGCTCCTACTCCCCCACCCCTCCCTGCCTCCAGTTACCATTTTCCCAGACCTTTCCCAGGCTACCATTTCCTCTCACTCTTAATCCCTTTCGGCCGGCCAGCAAACGGGGCCAACTGTACATTTCTTTCGCTCCGGCTTTCATCATCTTATGGAGTGAGTTTTCCCGCCTCCTGGGAGGACAGGAGTCAGGCAGCCATGAGGTGGTGTTTTCAATTTGCATTGGACCTGGACCGAAGCCCGGGCCACAAAAACGAAAAGCTGAGCTGAGAGCAGAGCTGGAGAATCGTCAACTTTGCCTTCGTCGTGAGCTTACCAAATGCACTGCAAGTGAAATGCACTCCACTGACTTTTGGGGTCGGTTGGGTTCGTGAACCATAACCGGACGCTGGGAGTAGGGGGGTGTGTGGGGAAATGCTCGCCACACATGTAACACATGAGTCTTAGGCTTGGGACCCCATTGGCCTGGACGATTGCATCTACAATTCATAGAAATTTCAAACGATGCGTAAACGAAAACGGAAAATGCAGCCCCAGCTGAGAAAGGAGTATGAGATTGTCCCTAGGAAAAATGAGTGGGAAAGCTGTCGGGCTGAAGAAAGGAAAACTCGGAGAAGGACTCGGACTCGGACTAGGACTACTGGCACCACCACCACCATCACCACCACCACCAGTGGAAAGTAAACGAATTGTGGCCATGGCCAAAAATTGCCTTTACTGCGTTGCGTTTTTGAAATGCATGGGAATGGTTCAGGAGGCTGCAGGAGGAGGAGTCCAAGGTGGAGGTGGAGCTCTAGCTCCGAAATCCGACTTTGGTTGATGATGAGTGTCGTTATCGTTTTGTGGAGTTTTGTGTGTTTACCAGTTATAACCCCCGATCCCTAACCCCTCCCCCACATGGTCAGGCTCCGTAGGATATTCTAACTGCAAGTTGAATTTGCATTTCGATATGTGGCACCGAGTGCCAGCCCACAAAACAATCAAGAAAAGCAATTGGTGCACTCTCCGAAACGATGCAGGGCAGGAACGGGTAGTGGGGTGGTGGGGGGGAGGGGTTCCATGGAGCCCAACAGAGCCTCCTGGAGCCGGAAAAGCGTCGTCAGTCGGACGATGATGTAGCTGCACGGATTGATTTACGTTCGAAAAGATTTCTCAACTGTGCAACTTGGACGGTAGTAGGATCTCCCTTATGGGCTAGGGATGTGCCTTACCGATAAAAATCGATATATATATATATATATATATATATATATATATATATATATATATATTATATATACATATATATTCAAGTGTTTACTTGGATATTATCATATTAAAAAAAATTCAAAAGATTTAGGAAAGAAAATACATATGTGAATTCGATTTAATTTAATAAAAATTTAATAAAATATTGATTTAAATAATAATATAAATATCAATAAAAACAACGAAATAATCGATTATGAGTAATAGAACTATATAGATTATTTAATTTCGAGTAGTTATAATCGATGCAAAATCGATATAAAATCGATAACACAAATAAAAACCATAAACTTAGCTTTGGATATACCCCAGAAAAAAAACCAAATATTAATCCAAAGTCTTAATATCGATATATTATTAATACATCTTAGTGAAATATCGATACCTTGGGCCAGCCCTACTCAAGCATATACATTTTTCTATATATTTTGTTTCTGTTTGCCAGTTTTCGGTTCTCGTCCTGACGACTGAGATTTATCAAAAGGTAATTTATATATGTGGGTGTGTAATTTATATATGCAACTATGCTGGGGCTCCTCCACACACGCTGACCCTTAACCCTGATGCCTGATCCAAGCTGTTTGCCCTGCTGTCTGTTTGGCTTTTAGGGCGCTCATCTTTCTCTCACTCTCGGTGCGTTTTGCATTTTGCATTTTATGTAACGTATATACGCAACATTTTTAAGAGTATTTCGTTGAGAATAAATCGCCTGCCCAAGCATGACATATGACCGAAAAGCTTCGAGTTGGAGTTTGGGGGGGAAATGGGAAATGGGAAAAGTCCCCAAAAAGGGCACAAAAGCGGACAAGGCTAAGTAAATAGTTTTAGATGCCATCAGGCCAGAGATACTTTTGCAGATGAGAAAAAAATGAGCTACAAAATATTTCAAAATAATTTCACGATTGTTTTTTTTTATTATAAATAACAGGAAAATTGTAACAATTATTGAAATAAATTTTTTTGTATTTCGAGAAGAAAGAACCCCAAACCCGAATTAATATATCGTATAAATTTTCTACCAATTAAATAATGAATTTAATAGCCACACAAAACAAAAACAGAAGCAACAAAAGGCAATTACTTTAGTATACATTCTGGCTGCCCATTAAATTGATATTCGATATGGTTTTATTATCCTTTATTTTTTTGTCACCATCAAATGCAAATGCATAAATTCAATTTACCGAAAGCGAAAACAACAACAACAAACAACAAAAAATTGCATAATTTAACGCTGACACTCCCTGAAATTCCCCAAAGGACACGCCATATCCCCCTTTGGTAAAAAATTGCAAATCGAATCGGGGCGCCAAACCAGCGAATAACTCGCATTGGGTATTGTGGAAAAAAAAATATATACGGCAACAGATACCAGGATACAGGATGGGAAATGGGGATTACATACCGAAACGTCAACGGCACTCCGACGACAGTTACACGCCTAAGCCCTGGGCAGGAGGGGAGGGCCTGCCAGCCAGCCTGCGCCTGCCTGCCGATGGTATAAACATTGTTGACATTTGCCAAACCTACTTTAATCACTTTTTAACCCCATTTGATACAGTGTCAACATGCATGGGGCGGCGGCTCATAAAATGGACATTCCCCTGCCGCCCGCCGAATGTCCTTTTCGCGACCAGGGGGAAAAAAATGCCAATGACAAATGCAGAAAGAAAGCAAAACCAACAAAAGCAAACACAGTACAGGGCCAAAAGCACTGTACAAAAAACTGGGGCCAGCCAAAAAGTGTTAACCCATTGATGATTAAAGGGGTTTTAAGGGAAAATGTTTATATATTTTATAAACTTGCTATATATATATTTTAAAATATTTTTATTAAAAAATATTTATAGAAATTAATTTAAAAAAAATATTTTAAAAACATATTTCATTTTAAAAATGTTAAATTTGGTGGAGAAATATTTGTATACTATTTTTCTTTAATGCTATTCTATATAAAATAAAAAATAAATAAATAAATAAATATTTTCCAAAACTTAAAATTACATTCAACCCTAAACCATACTTAAAACATATTAAAAACATCAATTTTAAATTAGAAGCTGCAAATTCTTCTTAAAATATCTCCAAAATTACATTTTTCATACTCATAAATAATATTTAAATATATTATTTTTAAATTTCAAAAATAAATTCCACCCTAACGCATATTGAAAACAAATTAATAATTATTAATTTGAAAGTTTAAACTACAATTTTGCCCATCAATTATTTCCCATAAAAACTCGCACAAAAGACACCAAAATATATAAAATGATCTGTGAACTTTTTTCAGTGGGTTAATCGTATGGGATAGGACATATGAGAGGTGGGGGGTCAAAGGGCATTGGCAATGTCCACGCCACGCTGACCCGTTGGCCCAGCTGCCAAAGCAATTGATTTACTGCACTTTGTTTGCCAAAAATTAATTGAGTTGATGACAAGTGCAATTGATTTATGCGGGACTCAAATGAGTGCGGACACAAATGGATGAGCGAATGGATGGACGGATGGATGGATGAATGGCCGGGACACAGACACATAAAAGAAGGAGCAACCCAGGAGTATGGTGCCTGATGGTCACATGCGGGTCCTTTCAGATCGACACTATCCAACGCTTCCGATGACACCTGGAACACCAAACCAAAAATAGAGCAAAACTTGGCCAACAATTTTAACAAAAAAATAAATTTCAAAAAAAAAAAAAAGAACACCTGGATTTTGGTTGATGTTTTGTCACGGAAGCACACATGTCCTGGCCCCCCTGTAAAAGCCCGGATAGCCCACATTTTGGGGCGGGGAAAAATCGTGAACGCAACGGAAATAAGCGCCAAGCGGATGCCAACAAACGAAGCAAATGATTCATTTCCGATGATGCGACAGCGACCTGCGTTCTGCGTCCTGCGTCCTGGCCCTGCCAGGACATCTCCCCCAGGTCCTGCGTCTGTTCACCAAAAATTTGCATGAAATGTGAAATCAAACGGCTCGCGGACGGCGCAGCAAAACAAAATAGAACTAAGGCACTAAAAGCACTGAACGAAAATGGGAGTTTAAATGGGAAAATAAAAAAAAAATAAATAAATCAATTTTTTTAATTAATAAAAGTCAACTACAGCTTTAAAACTTATTTATGCCTTGAAATATTTCCCACATATTAATTTAAAATTCAAAATGCTTTAAATATTTCGTAAAATATATATTTTTTTTTATTTAAAAACTCCCCTCTTTTTTTCTTCTAGTGATTTTCTCTGGGCAGGGAAGGGGGGGAGTGGCACTGACTCACCAGCAGGCGTCGCTGGTGTCACGTTCCCCATTCACGTGCAGGTTGACGGACGCCCGTTGCCATATTTTACGAGTCCGCCGTCTGGATCAGGATGTGCGGATCCAAGTCCGAGTCCGAGCCGGAGCTGGAGCTAAAGTCCTTGTCCAGCTGGGGGGAAGGATGGGGGTCAGAGGGCAGTGTGTGTGTTATTGATATGCTAACGGTAAAGGCGGAGTGGAGCCAGGACGACCTCTGCGTTTGACGGCCTGTGAGCGGAAGTGGTTAGAGAGGCAGAACAGGGGGCGGGAGGCAACATCTGTCGCAGGGCGACGTGTGAAATTTTTAGCCCGAAAAATGTTGCATTCGAACACACACACACACTTGCTGGCCATTTATAATGCCAGCGAGGACTGGCAAGGACGACGACATATTGGAAATCAAAATGTTGACAAGCAGCAGGGACAACATTTTTCAATTAATCCAATGACAACAAAACGCCCATGAAGGCGGCACACACGAACATTCTCACACACACACTAAGGATGCAGGACAAAAACAGCACCCATCATGCAATTGCAGATAAGGGTGCAGCGAAAAAGGAGAAAATATTTTTAGAAAATATTAAAAGAGAGATTTCTGGGAGTGTTTTCTTAATTTCTTGAAATTAATTTTAACTTTAAGGATATTTAGAATATTAAATACAAATTTGAGAAATATTTAGTATTTTAAGCTTTACAAAGAAATCGCATTTCAAGAGTTTCAAGACTTTTAATTTTAACTACCTAAATAACTATTTTATTTTATAAATTGTTTCTATTTTTTCCCCTATTATTTTTCTGAAAACTTCTCTAATTTGAAATTAAGCAAAATTCACTAAGATCAGATCGCTGATGGCTGTGAAAACTCGACGGTACTATCGATAATAATACAGATGATAATTTAACTTTAACAATAATACATTTTAAATAATTTAAAATTTTAAAAAATTTTCTGTTCGTTTTCTGCTTATTATTTTCTCTAAAATAAATAGTTTGTTTTAATTAAAATGTATGCCAACTTATAATTAATAATTATAATACTCAAATCAAAATACTATATTTAGATCTTAAAAAAATAAATAAACAAACACATTTAATACACTTGAAAATTAAATAATGGATATATTGTGAAATAATACTGGAATTAAATTATTAGTTGAGTTTCATTAAATTTAATGTATGGGAATTTTTTTAGAATTTAAAAACTTAAAAATTGTCTAGAAAATAAGGTAAGCAAAGGCAGCAGCTTTCCAATGGCCAAAATGGAAAAACTGCATGAGAGGATCGTTCCCTTTAAGCGGCGCGCGCACTCATACGGTCCACATTGCAGAGCGAGAGCACACGAAGCATGCAATAAGGAAAAACGAAGCAAGGAAGAACGAGAGAAACGGCCAAAGGAAAAAAATGCGCACTCGTGACAAAGAAAGAAGATGCAAAAGCCAAAGGCCAAAATGCGCGCGCGAATGCAGAGATACACGAAGGAAGATGCAAACAAGAAAAACTCACCTATTCACATCGGTGTTGCTGCCGCTGCAAAAGGAACGAAGCTCAAACTAAATGGAGCAATAAAACCTTCTTCAAATAAGTAGAAGTTATTAAACACATTACACAACACAAGAAAAAAATGAAAAAAAAGCCTTCTTTTGATTTGAAGGCGGCGCGCACACACACACACACACATATACACTCACATTAAAAAAAAGAACAAAAAGCCTTCTTTTGATTTGAAGGCGGCGCACACACAAACACGTATACACACACACAATAAAAAAAAAGAACGAAAGGCCTTCTTTTGATTTAAAGGCGGCACACTCACACACACATTAAAAAAAAGCACACTTAACGAACGAATTTTTGGTAAGCCAAAAAAACCGAAACAGCGGCCCGTTTTCGGTCTAAATTTCACTTCAATTCAATTTCACTTTATCCCTGCGCGGGGGCCCGTTGTTTTTCCGTGACTTTCCCGAGTCTTTCACCGTTTTTCCGCCGTTTTCCTTTTTTTTCCGATCGCGCTGCGGAGGCACGTCCAACTCCGCCATCGATTTTTCAACAAGTGAGCCGCAGCGGACAGCGAGAGGAGTCAATGGCCGATATTGGAAGATGGCAATGCCTGAGAGGAGAGTCGGTGTCGCAGTGGTCAGCGAGAGGAGTCAATGCCAATTAGATTATTTTAGGCCAGATTTTGAAATCTAGCTATCTGGCAGCGCTGGCAGCGAGAGAAGTGAATGACCGATAATTGAATTGGCAAAGCCTGAAAAAGAAGTTTGAAAATAAAGAGAAATATATTTAAAAGCAGCTTCTTAAATTTGATCCCATTCAACATGCCTCCTCTTAGGTATGAGAATTTATTACTTTAGAATTTTAGCCTTTACATTTTTGATACAAACTTTTTACTAAAATAATAATAAAAGAGAAGAGTTGGAAATTGAAAATATTAATATTCTAAGTTTGATCTTTAGAAATTATTGTTTTGACTTTTTTTATTTATTTGCTATAGTTTTATATTCAAGTCGAGATGAAGTCATTTGTAAGGATATAGCAGGGGGTTTGAATATGGCAACTAGGAGTAAAAATAATCAGAAAAGGATTGTTTTGGTTGAAATTAATAATATTTGAGGAACACGTTTAGCATATAAGCCAGAATTAAAGGGAGCATTTGAAAATATTAGATTTATATAAATATATTTATTATATGTATTTTTTTTTTGTCCCACGAAACCTTTCTATTTTTATTATTACCAACCCGATTGCCCCTCTAATTTTCACCTTACCAAAATTGGTAAAAATAATGTAACCGAAATGGGCTTAAATGACACGGAATAAATGGGTATATAGAAGTCTTTAATGGGTTTTAATTTGTGAAATAAATATGTTTTTGGGGGGTTCTAATGAACATGTGTTTAGAGGGGTGTGAAAAATAATTCTAGCTAAGTTAGAACCATATATTTTTCTTCTATAAAAAGCTAAAATCATAATATATAATGTTTAATATAAATAAATTATATAGTTTTTTAAGATTAATACATAAACCCTTTAAAAATATATATAATCAATATATTTATATAAATCTAATATTTTCAAATGCACCCTTTAATTCTGGCTTATATGCTAAATGTGTTCCTCAAATATTATTAATTTCAACCAAAACAATCCTTTTCTGATTATTTTTACTCCTAGTTGCCATATTCCAACCCCCTGCTATATCCTTATAAATGACTTCATCTCGACTTGAATATAAAACTATAGCAAATAAATAAAAAAGTCAAAATAATAATTTCTAAAGATCAAACTTAGAATATTAATATTTTCAATTTCCAACTCTTCTCTTTTATTATTATTTTAGTAAAAAGTTTGTATCAAAAATGTAAAGGCTAAAATTCTAAAGTAATAAATACTTATACTTAAGAGAAGGCATGTTGAATGGGATCAAATTTAAGAAGTGCTGCTATTAAATATATTTCTCTTTATTTTCAAACTTCTTTTTCAGGCTTTGCCAACTTCAATTATCGGTCATTCACTTCTCTCGCTGCCAGCGCTGCCAGATAGCTTGATTTCAAGATCTGGCCTAAAATAATCTAATTGGCATTGACTCCTCTCGCTGACCACTGCGACACCGACTCTCCTCTCAGGCATTGCCATCTTCCAATATCGGCCATTGACTCCTCTCGCTGTCCGCTGTGCTCACTTGTTGAAAAATCGATGGCGGAGTCGGACGTGCCTACGCAGCGCGATCGGAAAAAAAAGGAAAACGGCGGAAAAACGGTGAAAGACTCGGGAAAGTCACGGAAAAACAGCGGGCCCCCGCGCAGGGATAAAGTGAAATTGAATTGAAGTGAAATTTAGACCGAAAACGGGCCGCTGTTTCGGTTTTTTTGGCTTACCAAAAATTCGTTCGTTAAGTGTGCTTTTTTTTTAATGTGTGTGTGTGTGTGCCGCCTTTAAATCGAAAGAAGGCTTTTTGTTCTTTTTTTTTATTGTGTGTGTGTATACGTGTTTGTGTGTGCGCCGCCTTCAAATCAAAAGAAGGCTTTTTGTTCTTTTTTTTAATGTGAGTGTATATGTGTGTGTGTGTGTGTGTGCGCGCCGCCTTCAAATCAAAAGAAGGCTTTTTTTTTTCATTTTTTTCTTGTGTTGTGTAATGTGTTTAATAACTTCTACTTATTTGAAGAAGGTTTTATTGCTCCATTTAGTTTGAGCTTCGTTCCTTTTGCAGCGGCAGCAACACCGATGTGAATAGGTGAGTTTTTCTTGTTTGCATCTTCCTTCGTGTATCTCTGCATTCGCGCGCGCATTTTTGCCTTTGGCTTTTGCATCTTCTTTCTTTGTCACTAGTGCGCATTTTTTTCCTTTGGCCGTTTCTCTCGTTCTTCCTTGCCTCGTGTTTCCTTGTTGCATGCTTCGTGTGCTCTCGCTCTGCAATGTGGAACCTAAGAGTGCGCGCGCCGCTTAAAGGGAACGATCCTCTCTTGCAGTTTTTCCATTTTGGCCATTGGAAAGCTGATGCCTTTGCTTACCTCTTTTTATCTGGGCCATTTTTCGAGTTTTTAAATTCTAAAAAAATTTAATCTAGGGAATTTTAATGGAAATCAACCTATATAATTATTTAAGTCTGTTATTTAATACCTATTATTTACCTTGAAACGGAATTTTAATTAAAAGCCGTATTTTAAAAATATAATTACTTTAATAATTCAAATATTTAATTATGGAGCAATAATAACACAAGATTTTATTAAAAATATTTATATTTTATAAGCCTGCAACATCTTCTTGATCTAGAATTAAATTAAATATAATTAAATGCTTTGAAAGAAAATAAAGCCAAGTCTAAGTCTATATATATCAGGTCTTTTTGAAACTCCTATTGGATTCAATTAAATCCCCCACTTGTCGCCTTCAATATCCGCAGTTCCTGCTAATTGTTTCAAATTATCAATTCAAATCACGTTACAACTTTTTTTTTTGGGAAAGAAGAAAAAGGAAAAGAAAAAATTATCATGCAGCACGCTTAAATGGCTTTTCAATTAGATTATGTCATTCAAGAGTGGCAGTAACGCTTTTCCACCCACCCTCTTTTGGCCACATTAAACGTATCAATTTCCGTTAAGGAATTTCCTCTGAAAAAAAAAATAGAAAACAAGGAAAACCCGCCCGAAAACAATGGCAAACAACTTGAGTTCATTAATTTTGTGCGCGAGGCGCAACAATTAGCACGAAACCGAATCGTGGGGCTTGGGGCTTGGACAACAACAATAAAAAAAAAAGAAAAATAACAACAATATTAAACAATATGCCAGGGCACCCCCTCCGAAGGCCTCCCCCGAGCTCCAAGACGTGACGCTGCTAATTAAGTTGACGCATCAGCTGTTTCACCCTCAGTCCAGCTTTGAGGTCCCCCACAGCCGTTGAGCTTTCCAACACTTGATTCCTGCCCTGCGGACTTTTTTGTCTATGGGGGCGGTGTGGGTGTGGCTGTGGGTGTGGGTGTGGGTCTTGTGGCTGAGCTTAAGAAATTTGCATGGCTGATTTGGTGTTCAAGGCGAGGAAATCGACAAGCAGCAGTTGGTGGCGGGGCGGAAAAGCGGATTTTTGGTTCGGAGAGGGGGTATTTTTAGGGGGGTTTTCGGGATAGCAACAGGTTCGAGAGGAAATAAATAGAGTTTCAAAAAATTCAAATGGAATTTTGCAATAATATCTTATATTTTTTTTATGTTATTAAAATAAAATTTTACCTCTTCTTAAAGTTTATTAAATTTAAAAATATTTCCTTACGGTTTATCTTCTACAAATTAAGTTTAAATAATTTTTATTTCGGAAGAGTACAAAAATATTGCAACGATCTTTCTGATAGTAAAGCAAAAACTATGTTTTTAAATATTTGTTTATATTTCGTATTAATATTCCATGTTTATATTTAATATTTATATTTAACATTTATATTTTGCATCTATATTTCATATTTAATTAATTTGTATTCCAATTAGTTTACTTACAAAACAAACCCAAAAATCCTTTGAAAACCCCTTGTAAACAATTAAAATGAAAACAACACAAAGTGAACAAAATCAAAAAACGAAACCATCAAAGTCTAGGCAGGACTTGAACACCTCTTCAGAAAACCCCAAAACTCAGAACTCAAACCCAAACCAAAAAAAAAAAAAAAAAAAGAAAGAAGGAAATCACAAACCAAAATCCGCAGCTTTTTAACAATGAAACACTTGAAAATGCCAGAATTTATTGAAAATGCGTGCCAAAGGTCCTTGAGAAAGGCGCAACACAACATTTGATTTTTCTTCTTGTTCTCGCAGGGTTTTCTCTGGGTTTATTTTTTTTTTTTTTTATATATATAAATTATTTTTTTATCCAAAGAAGTCAAGTGGCTGCGGTTGTTGTTGTTGTTGTGGTGATCGCCTTTTGTGGGCCGCACATCAAAGGGGTTAGGGAATGGGGACCTTGAGTCCACTTGTGGGCGTGTACGGGCAGAAGTTCTCAAGTGGCGGCAGCGGGGCTTTGATTTCTTTTCGCATATAATTAGTTTAGTCAAAAGTTGCTACCAACTCTGACGTCTGCATTGTGTTTTTTGGCAGGGCCTGGGGGCACCGACACCCCCCCGTCCTTTATCTCGACCCTTTCATGTCCAGAAATATGTTGCATGCAAGCAGGCGCCAAAGTCTCACCTGAGTTTCTACTGCCAGTTCCTGCTCCTTGCTCCTTGCTACTTGTTTTTCCAACTGTCATTTTGACAGCTGCTTCTTTTGGGTTCTCCTCAGATTCCTTAGCTTCTGCTGTTACCTGTTACAAGCTCTCTTTTTTGGGATGCAGGACGCAGGACTTACATACACTTGAGGTCCGTGTAAATGCAGCTGTCAAAGCCCAGCCGCCAAGTTGCAGTTGGGCAAAACTTTTGGAAAACTGTAAGAAAAATGTGAAAAGAATAACTCGGGGGAAGTAGAGGAAAGGGAAGATACTTAATATATTTTTTTCTGTATCCCCAAAGTCGGCTTAAAAGTATAGAAAAAAATATATACAAAATATTTAACATTAAAAAATCTAAAAAAATACAAAGAATAGGATGTTTACCCTTAAAATACTTATAAATACTTTACTAAATAAATCAGCATTACAAACAAAAAATAAATAAAACCAATCAAAGGGCACTCAAAAAGCAGACCAGCTACATGACAACCAATATTGGCAGGACTTAATCCTTAAGCGGCTACCACACAAAACTTTAACAACTCTCCAACTTATAAATATTCTATAAATACCAATAAAAGTGCTGGGAAAAGTTTAGCAAAAATACAAAATAAAAACAACAAAATAAAAGAAGAAACAACCAAAAAGTTGACCAGAAAAACTTAAAAATCTCATCGACAGCAAAGTGGAAAAGCAACAACTGGCAAGGAAAATGTGTGTGTAGGAGGGGTGGAGTTTTTTAGGGGTGTGGCAGGAAGTGGCTCAACAAATTTCAACACGTTTTCCACCGGCAGCCAGCAGGAAAATCATAAAATTTTAACGAACCTATTGAAAGTTTACACATTGCTGCTTGATTTCACTGGGCCATGGGCCAGGGGCCAGGAGCCCAGCGCCCAGGTCCGGAAAGTGTGAAAAGCACCATCGAACGGCAAAGATTTTCACACTTAGACATTAAGGAAATTTATGGGCAAACACACCACACACACTTGAGATTTTTTGGGGACGATAGTCGACATTTAGAATACCTGGTAACTTCGATATATCTTTTTATATCTGCAATATAAATATTTGATAAAACAAATCCAAAATAATTAGAAAAATCAATTAAAAAAAATAATAATAATAAGCAAAGAACTTCTTAATTTATTGAATAGAAACTATAGATATTTTAAATAAATAATAGCTTTAAATTAACGATATTTTTTATATTATTAGATTTAAGATTTCTAAGCTATACGATAATTTTGGCATTTATAATTTTATATATATTAAAATTATTGATTTTTTTTAATGTCTACTTGAAAATGATATACTAAATATATTTAAAAATAAATCAATAAATCTAAATAAAAGTTTATAATATTCTTTTAGACTTAAAAACTCAATACATCGATATTGCAGTATTTTTATGAACTTTAGGTTGATCAATTCTGATGATTGGGTTAATATTTAATCAATAAAAACAATAATACCTTTAGGAATATAATAAATATAAATAAATCTATATAAAACCCGACCCTAGTTGGAATATACTCTCAATATAAATCCATTTCTAAGACACAGGGACGCACATGTTTCATGCATGGCGCCGAAAAGTATGCTACAGGAAAATTAAACTTACCTATGTAAACAAGCCCAAGAAAAGGTATCCTGTGTGTAAGCAAGGGTGAGTGTGTGTGTGTGTGTGGGCGGAAGTTATGTTCAAACTTAATTTAAGGTTCAATAGCGTAACCAAAGAAAACCACACGAAACTTTGGCTACAAAGACGACGACTACGAGGACGATGAACGAGTTCCGTGTAACATAAAATCTTGTGGTTTATTAGATTTTAATAATTCACACGATTCGCTATATGTGTGTGTGTGTGTGTGGGGGGGGAGTGTGTGTGGAAGACACATGACAGTCAGGGAGTCAAGGAGCAGATAGAGAGAGAGACTTGTGTGTGTGTCTGTGTGCTGTGCATTTGAAGTCAACAAAAAACTAACTTTTATCTGCCTCTCGCCTCAACTTTGTATCGTTGGAAAACTGCCCCCCTGGAAAAGTGGGAAATACACTCCACGAACTACCAAAGCCCCCTTCTGAAAAAAGCCCCCGAAGGTGTGTTTGTCTTGGCTGCAAAATAACCAAAATATAACAACAAAGACAACGACAAATTTGTGGCATATCAGCGGTGTGTCATGTGGGTTGTTGTGTCCGCACTTGAGACGTGGCGGCATACCCGCAGTGGGTTAAAAGAGAGAGAGAGGGGGGGAGGAGAGTCAGAGGGGGTTAAGACAACGTGCCTGCAAGGTGCAAGGTGCTCAGAAGCCACTAAAGGGAATTGATTTGCCCAAAGTGAAGACTTGGCCAAAGATTGTGCGCTGGGTTTTTAAGAGTCAATAAACTTATGTTGAGTGGGTCTTAAAATTGAAGAGATTTCTAGTGGGATTTCTAGTGGAGTTTAGAGCAGAATTTATTATTTTATACATTTTATGTAGGAAAAATAACTGAAAAACTTCGATTATAATTCCTTTACTTCATTTACTTCCCCTTATTTTTCCTACCTTTATATATCACCTGCTTAATCCACTTTACAACTGAAATTTTCCTGACCTTTTTTGGTTGGAATTTTTCCTTTTCTACCCCCCCCCCCCCCCCCNTTTTCCTTTTCTACCCCCACCCCCGCCCCAATCGATGGTTGGATTAACCCGCACAAGCTCTGGGCATACGAGTTAACCCATGCTATGTGGCCATGCCGGGAATTCCTCGGCTTTGGCTTCCAAACTTGCAAACTTGCAAATCGCTCATGGCCCAAAAAGGAGGAGTGGTTCAAGCTAGTTGGCCAAAAAGTCAAATGTCCGGGCCATCACATCAGCAACATGCAGGACTTGCTGTGGGCAGGGTCTGCGAACTTTTAGATACCCAGTATTAGGTGTAGAATAGGGATATCGATCAAATATATACTTCAAGCTGGCAAAAATAATATAAAAAATACAAAAATAGAAAGAGAAATTTATAGAAAAGAATATAAATATCAATCAAATCGGTTGATATTTTATTAAAAACAACAATGAAAGTACAAAAGTTTGTAAACTTTTAAATTTAATTAAGTATCTTATACCAGATATAGGTAATCTATAAAAATAATAAACTAAAAAAACTAAGGGTAATATATCAACAAAAAAATTTAATTAAAATCGAATTTTAGGAAATTAAAAATATAGCAAAAATTACAAAATGATTGGGAAATATTTATCAAAAAACTACCAAAAAATCGATTGAAAAGCTATCTATAAATTCAAATTGTATTTAATAAAATTTTTGACACAAAAATAGTAAAAAAAATAATATAAAAAATCTAAAAAAATCTATTGATACAATTTCGATTAATAATCTAGAATTTTAATAATTTTTTACTTTTAGCCAATT
Organism: Drosophila mayri; assembly: GCA_008042485.1. Classification (NCBI taxonomy): domain Eukaryota; kingdom Metazoa; phylum Arthropoda; class Insecta; order Diptera; family Drosophilidae; genus Drosophila; species Drosophila mayri. The sequence continues at coordinate 42,898 of VNJN01003219.1, read as the reverse complement.
TATTTATTTAGAATTTAAAATTTGCTTCAAAAAATATTAAATACTTAAATAAAATAAATAGTAAAGGGACTTATATGCCGTACGACTTTGCCAGGTATCGAGTACAAAAAGGTTGAAAATGCAGGAGTTTCCGCTTCCGGCGGACTCTATAAATTTTTGCCAGCTACCCGAGAGCATGCACAAGACGATGATGCTCCTGCAAAAAAAAAATAATAATAATAAAAAGTAAAAATAAAATAAAGAAGAAAGGTAAAAGGGGAGAAGGCCCGGAATAAATCAGTGAAAAATGTGCAACTTATGATCAAGTGTTCCCACAAGAATTGCAAACTTTGCAGGCCAGCAAAGACTCCTTCTTTTTTTATGTCCTTTTCCACCAGCTTCTGAGCTCCTTAGCTCCTTCTGGGCCTTCGAGCTCTTTGTTGTCTCCACCGGTAACTGAATGTCGAAGACATCATCGAAGTTATGTGCCCAGAACTTTGCATAGTTGACCTTTTCATCGCCATAAATAGTTCATAAACTATGCGGGTGCTCATTCCCCCGAGACACACGATGACTCCTGCCAGGATAAGGGAAATCACTTGCAAGAGGATAATTGCATTTTCACACCAATTAAATTCATTCGGGCTGCTTACGAACACAAAGTATATATGAGAATAAATAATAAAAAAAAAAAAAAAAATAATGAAAAGCAAACAACAATTGGCGGACGAATCAATTTGAATTTCAAATTAAACATCAAGTAAAATAATGGCAAACAAGAAGGACATTGCCAGGATCTGCGACTCCTTGTATCCCTGATCCAAAATGCAATGGCAAATGGCATCAAATGTCGTCTGCAATACCAGGGTGTCCCCGCTTTCCCCATTTTCCTGTTTGAGTAAATTGAATTTTCCATTTAAAGACAATGGCTTGGCAAATTTTTATGCGCCGAAAGGCGGCAGGGGAACCGAACTGAAGGCAAACTCCAGCAGCGGCAGCGACCATTGTCGTCATTTGTTATTTTGTCGAAAAATGAAAATATTATTCCCAGCGGAGCAGAGAAGAAAAGTCTCGGTGGTAGATGAAGGTCCTTAGGCAACAATAGACGACATCCGGTTTGAGCAGGATAAAAATCTAAAAAAAGCTTATCGATTTTGGTAGATGGTGAAAATAATGAAAGATTTATAAATTGTCTTAATAATTTTTAAAAATTAATAAAGAATTTCAAATGGTCATTATAGTTTTTATTTTTTTTTTTATTTTAATATTTTGAATATATTTTCTTAAAATATTTTTTCTTTATATTTTATTTTTTGGTAGCTAAAAAAGTTTTTTAAATATTCAAATATTTAATAATTAAGCTTTAAATATTCTGGAAACGTCTTGGTTTAATATTTTTTCCATGTAGTTAGTTTTTATTTTTCTTACAAAGTTTCTACAAAGATGATTAATGCAATATTTCATAATTTTGTGAGTCCTAAACACACATTAAAAATATTTATTTTATTAAAAGATTCTGTGAAAATATTTATTATGAATTTTGGGTAGTTTAAAAATAACTTCAAATGTTTTTAAAATGAAATTTATTTGGGAACTTTTTGGACTTCCTAAATCATAATTAATTTTGTTGTTTTCAATTTCAATTGATAAAAATCTTGGAACTTCTTTGATTTGATGATCGATTTTTTTAGGTCGAAATTATTTCTCAAGTTTTAGGATTTTATTTTAATTGATTTATTTAGTAATTTTTTTTTTTATTCTTTTATATAATTAATTTAATATTTTGTATTATTATTTAATTTTGTTTTATATTATTTTATTTATCAATTTATTATTATTATTCATATGATTTGGTTTATATATATTTTTGTTGTATATGTTTTTAATGTTTGAACCCCCAACGCCACCTTTAAACATCTCCCCACAAAGGCTATCGAAAACCGTCCCCGTCTTTCATTTCCAATCAGTGGAAATTGGGTTTCTTTTCCCAACCTTACTGCCTGTGGGCAGCTCCTTTCCAGGAGGAGGTCTTTCCATTTAGCAGAAATTAATTTATTGCATCAATATTTATGTTTCACTTAAATTATAATGCGTGAATGCAGTCAGCCCTCTGTCTAAACTTTTACATTTCGCTCTTCTTTTTTCTTGTTCGCTTTTTTTTTTTTTTTGTTCGCCGCAGAGCAAACAGAATGGCCAAAAAGGGGGACCTGGACCAGAGCCGTTGCCTTGTCGCAATCAGCCATAATAAATATTAAAAAAATAGCGCATAAAGTCAAACATTGGCTGGGTGGCAATGGAAAAAGAAGGGTAGGGGAGGTGGCCGGGCCTGGATCGCTGATGGAAACTTTTCTAATAAAATAGTGAGCGCAGTGCAATTGCAATTTCCATGGCAAGGCAACTTTTTTGTTCCGGATTTTTCGGGCATATTCAAAAGCCATTTTCGCCTATCAGAAAGTGTTTCAACAAATATTGACAGACAGGCAAAATGGTAAACGGGAAATGGAAAATGTATGTATGTGTGTGCGGCTGCCATAATTAACAGTTAATATTGCAGAAGTTTGTTTCTATTTCTGCTATTTGACTAGAACTCTTTCTCAGGACGAAGGACGATGATGCCATCGTTTAATAAGCTCACAGTTGATGTTTGTGTTTTCCAACACTGCAAACATATATGAGGAAAATCCCCTTGCCATGCCAAGCGAAACGAAACTCAAATAGCGGAGGGGTTTTTCCTTCCTTTATTTTTATTTTTTGTGGATGAAGGCAGGGAAAATGGGTAGAACACTTGAGTCTTGGCCCTTTTTTGCTCACTTTTCGGTGTCAATGAACAGTTTTAACATATTAGCAAAGTTTCTTAAAGTACACATAAATATGTTTGATGTGAGAGCGAAGGCAAAATCCGGGGAAAATCTGGTGGAATATCCAACGTGATGGAGGGGGGAGGGTGCTGAGCCACACACAAGTGCAAAGGCAAACGGAATATTATGTAAGATGTCGGGGCCAAAGTGGCGGATGAGTATCGTCGTATGTCCCTGGGGGAGCAGAGAAAAATTTAAAAAAAGAACATTTTTTTGTTGCTGAAAAATAAACAAAAAAAAATATATATATCAGTTTGCTAGAACGGATTTTCGTTTCCTCTTTAAAGGAAAACAGTCTTTTCTTGCTTTTTTTTGAGATCCTTTTTACTGGTATGATTGCCCTCTCGATCTTTCTTATATGCTTTTAGCTGCAATGTACAAGCCATAGCGAACAGGAGAGTTTCCCTCTATTCTCTCTTTTTGAGTTAATTTTCTTTGGGGATCCAATGAATATTTCTCCAATTTAAATTTCCTTAACTTTTTAAAGCCTTTGAGCTCTCGAAAGACCATCTTTCCCTTACTTACTGCATACAAAATCAGCTCAATAAAACAATTTTCGATATTAAATTATCATTTTTGCCTTGGAGAGCACACACACACAGATACACTACTCATACACTCACAGGCCCCACTACAACTACAACAAAAGGATGTCGTGCCGCGTCGCTTAATCATGTCAATGATTTATAACGCTTTCAAGGACCCAGGACCCAGCACCACCAGCAAACTCGAACTTGTCGACGCCAACTCTCTCTCTCTCTCTCTCTGTCTCCCATTTTCCCCCTCTTTTCCACCAGGTGGGGGAATGACTTGCCAGACAAAGGCATAGCGACTGGCTTAAAGGATGCGGAAATGCGGAGAGTTTGGGCCCAGGTCCGAACATAAGTTTCCCGGCTACTTATATGCCGTTGGTGGTGGTAGTGGAAAAGTAGTAGTCGAGGGCAAATTTATCTCACGAAAAATGATTTGGCTCATTATCAACAGGAGCTAAAGTGCAGCCAGGATACACGGCGGAAGAAATTCGATATATTTAATTAATGTTTAAAAAAAATAATGCATAATTATATATTCAAATTAAATTCAGCAACAATTTATTATTTACTCAATCCAGAAATTTTTAATTTAATTTTGAATGTAAATGGATTGTGATTTTGATTTAATCTTTTGAAGTAATTATATAAGAATATATAAATTATTTTAAATATTTAATACAAACAAAATTATTTATTTAATTTTATAAAATATATATCTAAAGGAAGAACTATAAATTTTATTTAAAATAAAATTAATAATTTCAAGGAAATTCTTTAAAAACTTTAAAATTAAGCCAAAATCAGCAGCTAGAAATTTTTTTAATTAAGTTTCTTGACAGATTTATGATCTCAATTGATTATAAAATTTTCTTAAATTTCGTTCAGTGTACCAGAGATACATTCATAGACAAAAGATGCTAGCTAAGAGGTGGGGGATAAGCCTACGGAGTGAGAGACATCGAACAAACGCATAAATCAACAACAAAAACAGAAAAAATGATTTATTTTTCTTCGGCTGCTTCTTCAGCTGCTTCCTGCGGCTTCCTCTTCTTGTTCATCTTAACCCTCCTACCATATTGCATATATATATATATATATATATATATATATATATAAACATATATATATTTCAGGGAATGGAGTGTTATATGATTGCTTCTAATAAGTAAAGTGGGATAATGTCGGGAATTTGGCGTGGAATGAGATCCTGCCATAATCAGGTGTGGGAAGAAAAAAAAGGAAAAATTGTTGGAAAAAAATAAAAGGAAATCAAGGAACACAAAGGTGTGTGTTGTGTGTGTGTGTGTGTGTGTGTGTTCCCACCAATAATAAAGTAATCAAAGTGATATGGTGTTGATGCCGTAAGGAACTAAGGGGGGCTTTTGGGATGAAAGCATGCGTGTGTTGTTATTGTTGCCAGGACACCCTCAGATTATGCCATTAAGACATGAGGGGCAATCGAATTATGGTCCTGGGCCTGCAAATGAAATTGAATAAGGAATGGCACTGGAGATAATACTGGGAATCACCCAGCTGAACAACAAACGGAACAAAAGGACGTGGCATTTAAGAGGCCAATCTGGTTAAGGGATCCGGAGGGGCTCTTAATGATTATTGTAGTAAAAAAATATATATTTTATTATTCTTTATCAAATGCTTTTATTTTTTTTTTTTAGATTTATGTTAAAAATTTACAGGTGTTGCGTTCAAACTGTATGAGCAATCAAATAAATGCCTTATTTTGTATTATTTCAAATTAAATTAACACATAATATTTCCAAATTAATCTGGAAATATTTAATTACTTGAAAATATAGCATTTTCGTTTGATTTTATGAGAAAAAGGGAATTTTTATGAGGCTAAAAATATTGCGTTTAAAATTGTAATTAATTTTTTTTTAATATAATATACATATTTACAATAAATTGATATTTAATAATAAACATATGTAGGCATATATGCATAATCTGTTTAGTAATAAATATTATTCAAAATTCCCCCTGCAGTACAAACTTATTTTTAAGTTATACCAATTAAATCACAAATTTTTGTTATTTAATTTATGAAGAAAACAGTCAAAGTTTCCCCGTGTACATGTGTTTTGTGTCTCTCCACGGACCCCATAAATAGTTGCTTAATTACCTTCTCAAGTGCCAAATGCACTCACCTTTCTTCGCCGTTAACCCACCTTTTCGAATTTTCCTTTTTCCCCCAAAAAGCAAAAAAAACTTGCACAAAGAAAACCCAAACTCACAACAACTAAAAGAGGAAGAAAAGTTGAGGCGAAAACCGAAGACAAAGTATAAAACATATGCCAAAACACCGATTGCAATTAATCTTGTGCATGTTTTCGGTCTCTCCCCTCCCCCTTCAGGATTTTCCAGTACCTTGAGTTAAACGGTATTGGTAAACAACGAACAAAACGGAAAACTTGCGCTGCATTTGGCTTGTTTTACCCCGTTTTTGAGGGGGGGGTATTCCCCTCTAGTTTTTTGTAACTGCCAGAGTTGCCACCTGCAAAAAGGAAGCAGGCAATTTACCGTAGAGTCCTTTGGCGTGTATTTGTTTTGTGTGTGTGTGTCTGTGTATATGAGTTTGTTAGCGGTTGTGTGGGTGCCGATCTATTGTTGGCAGAGCAAACTTTCGCTGCATACTTGAAGGCGCCACCCACATAAGCCGCTACTCTAAGGATATCCAGGGTTGCAAGGCTCTCTGTCTGTGTGTTTGTGTGTGCTATAGACATTTGTGAGGTATCCCTTAAATACCAATTTATGGCACAAGCAGATAAAGTCCCAAATCTGCACTTAATCTTTTGCATTGTTTAATTTCGACTCATTGAGTTAGAGCGCCAAAAATAACCCACACCATCATAGGATGTGTATGTGTGTGTGTGTGGTGTTTGGGCGTGGCTCCCTTGAATGGCCATTGTTCGCTGGGTGGGTTATAGAGGGGTGAGGGTGGTGGAGGCACTTAAGTTGCCTGGGAAATAAATCGTAGTCGACGTCTACAAGCTACCAACAAAGTGCAAATTTTGCTTGAAAATCGATTTATTTATCTCAAAAAATATTAATTTCTAATAGATTATAGATAAAAAGATATATTTGAAAACGTTTTATGATCATTCAATTAATTTGAAAATATGCAAATAATATTTAAAGAAAACAAAAAAATTTCTTAGTATTTTAAAATATAACAAGCAAGTTCCCTTGCGATATTTCTTTTATTTAAATTATAACCTTCTTTATTGTTTACCTCATTTTTGTAAATTTTTAGGAACTGTTTATTTATTTTTTAATTTAATTTATAAGACAAACAAAGTACAATAAAAATATGAGTTCATTAAAATCGCTATAAAAACCAACAATATATGGCAATAAATTATTATTTTCCATTTTTTTTAAGTATTTTGTTATATGCATATATTTTCTATACTATTTTTTTTTTTAATTTTAAATAAATCCAAATAAGATTTTATATGCATTTTTTCAAGTGCAAGTCTGTGAGGTTTTTTGGTTGATTTTGTTGGATATTTCGATGCTTCATTGCAACCGCAGCAGCAGCAGCAGCAACACACACACACACATACATCCTTACTCAACAGGCGCAACAGTCGTCTTTCCTTCCTACCTTACTTCCTTCCTTATTTCCTTCCTAGTTCCCCTCCTTGCGGTTTCCTCTACCCGTGTCTCAGCACCCAGCTCCCAAAACCAAACCGAAATCCGAATCCGAATCCGGGTCTTGGTCCAACGCAAGTTGTTTGCTAGTTAAAACTTACAACTTGCGCGTTATTTCCTGCCATACACACTTGCACACACATATTGGGTGAAAAGGGGTGTAAAGGTGGGGAAAATGAGGAGCAGAAGAAACAGAAGGAAAATGAAGGGAAAGAGCTCCTCCCCACTGCCAACCACAATGCCCTCCGTACTTAAGGTGTTAACGAAAAAGCTTGACTCATAAAATATTGAAAAAGCCGCAAAAACTTTGCACCAAAAAAGCTGGGAAAATATATACAGGTAATAGACAAGAAATAAAAAAAAAAATATAGATAAATAAATAAAGAAAAAAAGAAGAAGGAGCAGAACAACAAAGTCGAACGTTTAGGATTTGAATTCGATAAAAACAAATCTTAAAAATATATTTAATTGATAAATAATAATAAAAAATATTGATTGATAATATTTTCAAATTAATCTCTTAATATTTAATTACAAAAAAAAAAAAAAAATAAATAAAAATAAAACATATATTAATTGGTTTTTTATTTAATTCTGTAAAATGCCTGAAATTAAATCGCACGGAATAGTTGAAAATATCTATCGATATACGAAGGTTGTTTACCTTAGCTTCTGATGTCAAAATTACAAAAAATATGTAAAAAATTATCCGTTATTAGAAGCCACTTGATTTGGTTTCCGGGCTTTCCCTCAATTTCCAACAATCCAGCTTACATCATGACGCTAACCAACGTGATCCTACTACAGTTCAGCATCCATTGCTTCAAGATAATCTTCATCTACTGCATCTGCGTGCATGTCCTGGAGCATGTGATCACCCGGATCCAGGAAAGATAATTGAAGGGATATATGCGACATCGGAAATATCAAGATAATCTGAGAAGTAATATATTTATTATATTTTCATAATTTATATCCTTTTTTTTTTGTAAGAAATAATGGGTATCCTTAAGTCGCCATTACATTCATCTGCATTCAAGTTGAAAATCGATGCGATTTACGTAAATAACGTATAATTTTTAATGGGCTTTTCATCATGGAATAAATTATTTGCTGGCAATGGGAGGCGGAACACGAAACGGAAATTCAAATTACCTGCAACGTAATTACACAAAAGAATATGCCAATAAAAATGACTTATGTATCAATTTCCTTTACGACACAATCCCAGAAAACCAGACAGAGGATGATGATGATGTTGATAATAATAAAAGGCAACGTAGCACAAAGCGAACAATTTTCAATTTTATTTTTATTGCCTTATTGTGTATCAAATATTTACAATTATTTGCCATGCGCCATCCCGTACGGAAAATGAGCAAAACGAGAGACCGGAAAAGCGGCATTTTCCGCGAGGCAGCAGCAACAGCGACTGCTGCTGATAAATTCAAATAAATTTTCATCGTCGTCGGCAAGGCAAGAGAAGTAACCAAGGTGAAAATGATGAGGCCAAAACTACAGACGTGGAAAAGTTTTCAATACAAGAAGGAAAAAAAAAACAGGGAAAGCAAGAGCCAGAAGATTGCATTTTCCCCAGGAAACGGCATTAAAATTTTATTTTTATGTCATCGAGACGTTGATTTACATTCGGCGTAATTTTAATAATATTTTATTGCTTCGAAAAGTGGTAATGGGGCGTAAAATGGTGGGGAAAATGAAGAAAAATTAAAAGGAAATTTTGTTAGGGTAAAAAAATAAGGAAACAATTTTTTTAAGGGTTCAAATTTGCGAAGCTAAAAAAAATAATAAACTCTTGCTTTTATTTAATATAAAATAATTTTTAAATGCGGAATTTTTAGGTGTTTTATCTAAGGATATTTTTTTTTATGACTTAATAATTATTATTTCAAGATTAAATACAGGAGTAATTTATAAAAGTATCCGATTTATTTAGAAAGATCGTAACATATATTTATAATTATTAGGGGTTAATACACAGAAAGGATTTAATTATATTTTTAATTCTATATTTCTTCGCTTCGCTTTTCGATTTTTTTTAGTACAATCTTCGGTTGAATTTAATAATTATTAAACATTAATTTAAAGAAACCCCAAAAGAAACTGCACATTTTCTAGGATTTTCCCTTGCCATCTGCGTGGTAAATGTTTATTTCTGTTGCCATTTTCATTGGAGTTTTTCCGGCGAAACCTTGCCAATTGAGACGCGAGGCTTCCCTACTTCCCATCAATTGGAAAGCCATTTGTGGCGGGCATTTCCCGCTCCTCGACTGTCTGCCTTTTTCTTTTTCTCCTTTTTTTCTTGGTTCATTTAACAACAATTATAATGGTTTCCACTTTTGGCATTACTTTTAACGGTTCTCTGCTGGGCGTTTCCTCAGGTCTCCAGGAAAATCGAAGCGAGCTTGTAAAAGTTAATGAAATGAAACCATAGGAAAAGCTAAAGCAGAAAGCTGGAAGGAAAAGGGGGGAGAGCGGAGACAGATTCGGTTGGCATTTTTCGGCTTTTCCGAATCTATTTTAAGTAATATTTATGTGACTTCACTTTCGTTTTTTTTTTTTTTTTTTGTATATTTTCAAGCTCTCTCCTTCCCAATTAATTTTTATTTATGTCTGTGGCTCTCTTTTTCCCTTATCAAAGAAACAGTTGGCAAAATGATAAATGCGCTTCGCCCCAAATATAAAAAAAAAATAATAATAATATCAACCCAGCCCAGCATTTGGTAATTTAATATTTTTCACTTTTCCGGGGGAAAGGGCCTGCTAAAAAATGACAATTTTTAATTATCAAATGCGTTTAATGATAAAAATTGTCTTAGCTGCGAGTGGTGGCCACTTTCCCAGCTTTTAATTTATGATTTATTTGTGTGGGTGGGGCGCCCATAATAATTAATATTGCACACAAGGAAATACCAGAAGAAAAAAAATATATAGAAAAAAAACTCACACACAAACAAACCCAAGAGTGGCGGAAGCGACAGAGAAAAAAAAAACAAACAAGAAAAGCCCGAGCAAAGGCGTCGAAAACAATTCCCCAAGGGGGGTTGGGCATTTTTTCATAAATCTTGAAGGCGCGTGAAAAAAGGGCGGTGGTGGCATGGGGAAAGCGACGACAGTAAGTGCAATGTCATTGAGGCGAACACATAGCAAGGGGGGAGGGGGGCGAGAGAGAACGGGCGTCTACGCCCCCTCCGAGCCACAACGATGCCGCCACACATGCAACACAAGGCGTCGTCTTGAGTCCTGAAAATTAAAAGTATTTCTCGAATTATTGTTAATGATGATTAAAAATATGTGTACCTGCGGAAATGAAACGGCAAAAGGTGGCTTCTCCGGGTGGTTAATGTATGGTAATGTGTCGGGGAATGGGTTGCTCCTGCTTCTGCTCCTGATCCTGGTAATGCGAGTCGTAGTCCTGTCCCCAAAGCGAAAAGAGAATGGGTTTCTTGTTCGTTTCGGTAAGAAAATTGAAAATGAAATAATTTGCAGTTAGAAAATACAAGAAATTTTAATTTTGTCATTTGTTATTGAGAATGTTTTATAAATAATATACTATTTTTAGGGACTTTGAAGAGGGTTTCCTATTCAGATGTCTATTTATTTTCTATTTTCTTTTTTTTTTGTTTTGTTTTATTTTTTGTTTTTTGTTTTGTTTTTTGTTTTGTTTTTTTTTGTTTTGTTTTTTTGTTTTGTTTTTTTTTTGTTTTGTTTTTTTTTGTTTTGTTTTTGTTTTGTTTTCTTTGTTTTTCTATTTTTTTGTTTTTCTTTGTTTTTCTATTTTTTTGTTTTTGTTTTATTTTTTTGTTTTTGTTTTATTTTTTTGTTTTTGTTTTATTTTTTTGTTTTTGTTTTATTTTTTTGTTTTTGTTTTATTTTTTTTGTTTTATTTTTTTTTTTTGTTTTTTCTATTTTATTTTTTATTTTTATGCTCCTATTTTTTTATTTATTTTCAATTTGATTTTTGTCTTGCATTTAGTTTTCTATTTTCTTTTTATTTGTTTTCCTGTTAGTTTTTTATTCCTTTTTCTATCCTCGTTCTCATGGTTGTTCTCGTTATTTCTATGGTTTTCCTTTACATGATCATTCTCCTTGACCTTCTTGTTCTTCTTATCATTCTTATCGTTTCCTTTCTAGTTCTCATTTTTATTGTCCCTTTATTTGCCCTTCTAGTTCTAGCTTTCCTTGCAGTCCCCCTTCTCATTTTCGTCCTCACATATTCCAAGGAGTCAAAATGAGCATCTCTCGGGTTGTGGGGGGCGTGTGGCGGCACTCGATAACATAATTATCTGTCATAATCAGTAGGCGTTGAAATGTGCAATTTAAAGTGCAATTTAATGCGCGCCAGCAGCTAAAAACAACAACGCCGATATGGCTACATAGAAAGAGATAGAGACAGAGGGTCACAGTAACAGAGCTACGGATGCAGATACAGATACAAATACAAATACAGATACAGATATGGCTATGATTATGGTTATGGTCATGGTTATGGTTACGAATGCAGATACAAATGCAACCGGTTGCATTGGGGGTGGCCAACAACGCACACTGGCTTAGTTTGTGAATGCCCAAAAAGGGGGAATATATAGATTCAAATTTATATATAAATATATTTTTTACAGTGTATAAATTGTGGAGATAAAAGTTATTCCAAAAGTGAATTCATTACTGTAGAAAATATTTTAATTTAAATTTATTGGTCGCTGTTGTTTGTACTTTGCAGGCGGTATTTTTTATTGGTTTAATACAATTTTTAATTTAATATTAATACTAATATTAATATTTAACTTTATAATTTATTATAATAATAGTACAAAAAATCATCAAAAAGAATTTCTAAAAATAAATTACCCCTCTGCTCGGAACGGACGCCTCTGCCTAAGTCAAGTCTAAAACATTTCGGTGATTGTGTGTCAGTTTGAGTTTTCGCAAATTTGCATCGGATTATTGCAATAAACATAATTATGCGCGCTGCATATGATTTTTCAATTAAACACATGCCAACCCCCAATGGGGGATGCAAATAAAGGGTTAAGCCGTAGCGGGTGTCAAGGGGGGAGGCAGATGACACGACCAACCAATTGCTGTTCGTTGCGGGTGTTTGTAATGCATATTTGTTAATTAAGTGTCGCATGTGTGTAAAGTCGAGCTATACTCACTACCCCTATTAAAAGCGCCAGCTGCCCCCTAACTCCCCATCCCCCTTGTGACAGCACACACCCATGCAGGCATGCCTGGCCCAGCATGTGGTGCAATTCTAGCGGTGCTTAAGTGGAATCAATGGATTGTAAAGCAGAGATAATCATTTTTTGGAAGAGGCACACACACACACACATACAAAAATACAAAAATATTAAAAGTGGAAGCCTTGGAAAAAGATCTCAGCAATGGGCATATCCGACAGGGAGGTCAAGGAGCCCATCTAGGTGACCTTTGTTGGGGTGAATCTTATGGGGAATTTTTATTTAAGGTATCTAAATACTAAAAAATTACTCCTAGAAACAAGCTAAAATAAAGCTTTGATTTTGTATAATAAATATATTAATTTATTTTTATTATTATTTATTTATTGGGGAAAGCCAGTAAATATACTTTCTTTATTAAAATATATAAATTATTAATTAATCAAATATATATTTTGGAAGCCTTGATAATCTCTACATTATCTTTGACAAGATAAATTATTATATATATATTTTTTAAATATATTTTTTGCCATTTTCTGCTATAGATTTAATTTTTAATATCTATAAAACCAGAAATAAAAAACAGCAAAAATATTTTATAACATTTAAAAAAGCAAGTAAAGCTTCTATTTTGTCTTTAATTATAATAATATATCACTAAAACACCATAATATACCCTTGAAAAAAGAGTTGATATCATTAAATTCGTTAAGAGCCTTGAGCCAAGGCCTCGAGTGGCGGGCGTGGTTGCCCCTGACAAATGCCACCCACTCTCGATGATGCTGCTGCTGCTCATGTTCCTGCTCCTGCTCCTGCTCCTGCATCTTCTCCTACTCCTGCTGGTATATCGCTGAAAATTTCAATTAGATGAGGTGTTGATGCTGAAACTCTGCGGTGCGATTCGGTTTGTGTTTGTCATTTCAAGCAAACTGCACTTGATGACTGGTTAATGGTTACTGGTTACGGGTTTTACCCAGTCCAGAAAAGAAATACATTTGCCAGGATTTGTTGTCTTTGAAAGCGAATTCATTATATTAATCAACCTTGGATAAATACATAGATATATGTGAACGCTTGTCGTGTCAAATGGATCCACCCGGAATATCGAAAACCACTAATTAACAGAAAAAAAAAATAATAAATAAAATAAACCAAGTTAAAAAAAAAAAAAAAATTGACCTAGGTCAGCGTGACCACGGCCACAAGTCCAGCCACTGGTATCTCTCGATCCTGCAGAGATAACTCCAGGATATAGTCTCCCTTGGGTGCATTGTCTGGTAAAAAGTTAGTCTCCATCTCGTAATTGTCAATCTTGTATTTGCCTTTAGGGAAAGGACACTTGCCCTGCTCGGGCATATTGGAGACTTTCTGGAGATAGGGATACGTGTCCTTGTCCTCGTTGATGAACTGACAAAAGGGTTTGTTCACATTCATTACCAAAGGACCCTTTTGGCTGGCATTTGAATCGTACACAAATACTCGGAGGGATATCTGGGGGAATATAATATATAAAATATATGTATACATAGGATATATATATTTTTTTTTAAAGTAAAATTAACGCTCACCTTTTGCTCGTCACCCATATTGAGCTTGAATTCAAAATCTCCGGCCACGGCAAATTTATTCCTGCCGATCTTCTTCATTCGCAGGTTTCCCCAATCCACCCATTTATCCTGATTATCGATGGTCTGGTCCCGTTCAAAGGAGTTTAGCTCCACATTGTAGGGTTTTTCGGCATCACAAAGTACATTTTGCAATGAAATTATGGCCAAAAGTTGTAGAAAAACAAAATTAAGCCGGCAACGTGCCATCTTACTGCCTTGGCCTATACTGTCCGCCAATCGATTGCATCTCTCTTTATATATACACCCATCAGCTTAGGAGTATACATATATTCCACTAGATTTTGGTGCTATCTATCACGACATATCATTGTTTTATCCCTTAAATTGACAATGTATCGTTTTTTTTTTTTTTTGTATGTAAAACCAAAAAATAATGTCTCTAAAATGGAATTTCGTTACAAGGTTGTTACGTATAATTATTACAGGTTAATTTTATTAAATAAATAAATGTTAACAATGTTTACACGTGACCTTACATAATTTTAATTTAACATGAAGGCTTAGGGGTGACAAGAAATTGGAATTGAGTAAAATATTTAGGAAATTTTCGTGTGTGATATTGTTCATTTATTTTCTAATTTGTTTTTTAATTTCTTTGCTTATATTAGGTTTATTATTAAGGGGGAACTTGATAAAAATATTGATAAATAGCGAAAATATAGCAAATTTTCATATATATAATTTTTATACATCGTATTTTACATTTAAACCCTACAAAAAAATGTGAAAAATGTTTTTTTATGCATTTTTATATTTTTGTAGTTATATAAAAAAAGGTATGGATTTAACTTATACTTTTTCTTTAAATATTAATACAAAATAATTGAAAAAAATTTTGTAGATTTATTTGTTTACTTTACTGATTAGATTGAATCCATATTTCGGTCACTTTCTCATTTATCACCTTGAAAAAGGTAAAAATTAATTTAAAATCTTGATAAAGGACATACTTTTGAGTAATTTTCTATTATACATTTATTCACAATCTTGTTATAGCCAATTATTTGTTATATTTAACTTCGATTCCACTTTAATTCCGTTTGCCTTTTACGGTATTCTCTCTGGTTGTCCTGAAACTTTTCCTGCTGAAATTCTGCAAAAATATTTGATGGCAACTAATCTTATAACACTCTATTGAGACGTGTAAACTTTTAATAGCATTTTGCTCCACTCCACGACAGTCTGACGGGTAATATGGTTAGGGGTCCTTGGTGAGGGGAGTCCTTGTTTTATGGCCTGCAGCAGTTTTCGTGTTTGAACATCAAAAGTAATAAATTCATCGAACCAGGAGAGAAAATTTCGCCCATCGTGGCTTTGGTGTCTTGGATTTTGTTGTTATTTTAGGTTCGCTCTGCTCAATAACTTTCCGGCGGGGCTTTTTCCTTAGCTTTTCCTCCTTCACCACCTTGTCCAGCCGTTAATTTTCCGCGAACTCCAGCCTGTTGTTTGCCGCTTTTCCCTGGCCAAAAACTTATTTTGGTCTAACTCTGTCTGTCTTGGCCTGCTTCGTACAATCAATGCAGGGCACCCACTCTCCTCTCGCCTCTATTAAGTCAATGGGGAGGGGATGAGGGAGTGAGGAGAACTTAAATGTCTCTCGAAGTTTAGTGGAAATATTTCAGGCTTATTTATAGTTTTCTAATCGTAAGGAAGCTACTCACTAATTGGTTTTTAGTCAGTAAAACTAGTTTTAAATGAGAAAAATATTTTGTTTATTATAAAAATTAGATGTATTTATTAATTTTTATTAATGTTCATTACTAGTTAAGTTTGCTCTTCCACTTTAGCAAGGACAGAGCCTTAGTTAATCATTGATTAAGTGATATTTAAATAAATAAATTTAAAACATTTACTTTAAGACTCTCAAAATAGCGGCTCATCTCTGTTTTATACATTTTTACAGCTTCTGCTTTTCCTTTTTCTCAAAAAGGAAAATTACTAACAATGGGTGTGTGGCTAACAAAATAGAAAAAAAAAACGTATAAAAAAAAAAATGAAACAGAAAGGGGGCAGCTAATAAATCGGTTTCAATCTATCAAAGACTTAAATTTCAATTTTTTTCAAATTTCCTGCCATTTAAATGCACTCCTTCGTCCGTTGGATTTTCCAGGGACTTGCGAGGGGGTGGTTGGGGGTTGAGTCCAAGGAGAGCCCATTGTCATGGTTGGCTGGTAAATGATGCGCAAGGGGGGTTGGGCCACGGCCAGGGCACATTCGCTGCAGAATTGTGCCTTTTTGAGTGAGCCAAGAATTGAATATTTTTCCTTGCCCCGGCTTTATTCTTTATTTTTTTTTATTTTTCACTTCTCTTTGGTGATGTTATTTGTATACCCTTTTTAATGGGGCTGTTAAAACATAACTGAAATAAAATAATAAAATAAAATTATAATTGTTCGAGTTGGGGGAATATCGTAGCGGGGGGAAAAGTATATCAACATAAAAATCACTTTCTATTACTTTATATATAGTATATAGAAAATATTATAAACTTTGATGTAAGGATTTTGTTAATATACAAAAAAATTTGCATCTTAAGTTGAGAATAAGTATAATTAAAAAATATATATTATTTAAAATTTAATTTTATATATAAAAATGGCATTGAAAATTATAAATTAATATTTTTTTTATTTATCAGAAAAAAGTGTATTTATTTTATTTATCTTTCCTTTTATATTGATTTAAAATAAATATAATAGTATTATAATTTATAGCACATATATCGAAGCTTTATTTATATTGAAATTTTTTATTTATTTTGTATCTTTTATTTTCCATATTTCATTTTCCATCTCTTATTTTCTATCTCTAATGAAACTTTGTGTTGAAGATTGAAGACACCTCTTCAACTTTGACATGCAGTTTTTGAGCGATTCTTCCGTTGTTACTGGATATATCCATTAGGGTATTTTTAGCTCTATCATTGCGTTGTTTTTTCTTCAACTTTGGCGACAGACAACGACGCAATTCTTTAGCATTTTATTTCAATTTTCTTCATTTTTTCCCCGTCAGCGTGGGCAACGCAGTGTACAGCACATTTACTGCCTCATCTATTTAATACCATAAATAATTGCATCTAATTAAATATGCTCAAATGAAAATGTCCGCTTTTCTTTCTTATTTTTTTTTTTTCAGCCCCGCTTTTCCTTTTTTTTTTTCCTTTATATTTTTTGTATTTTTTTTTTATTCCTGAAACCATCCCGGCTACGTGCCTGGGTTTGGCTGCAGTTGACGCGTGATGGAGCGAATGTCATTCGAAATGAAATTCAAGTTCCAATTTGGACCCAAAGCAAGAGAAAGAGATAGATGTAACGAGAGAAAGGGAGGCAGAGAGAGAGAGGGAGAAAGGAAAAGATTGGGTGCCAAGAAGAAATTAAGTAGCAGCGGG
This sequence comes from Drosophila mayri, assembly GCA_008042485.1. Classification (NCBI taxonomy): domain Eukaryota; kingdom Metazoa; phylum Arthropoda; class Insecta; order Diptera; family Drosophilidae; genus Drosophila; species Drosophila mayri. The sequence continues at coordinate 25,633 of VNJN01003219.1, read as the reverse complement.
CAAAAGGGCAAAAAAAAAGAATTTAATAGTTTTCAATTAGGAATCGTTTGCAGCCTTTTCTTTTCGCACCCTCTCTCTTTTCGAAAAAATAAGAGAATAGGAAAAAAATGCCACAGCAGCAGCTCTCCGGCCCCACATTTTCCCCACCTCACTTTCCCGGCCAAGTGTCAAGCAAATGAAGTCACGACTCTGTCCTCCACAGTTTCGTTATTCGTTATTTGGTCCTTGTTGTTGGCTCTTATTACGCTATCAGATACCCTGTAAACTTTTAATTTGGGGTAAATAGTAAGCTTATGCAATAATAATTTAAAATAATTCTAAGAAAAAAATCGGGACTGACATAATTTGTATCTTTTTTTTATCTTTTTGTATATCTTTGAAATCGTTTACTAAAATCTTTTTGGGTAAATGCTATTCCTTACTTTTACTTGATTTAAATGCCTTGGCATCCTTCAGAAGAGCTCTCGCTCCCCACTGTTGTTGCTTTGACTGCTTCCTTTTAATTCAACGTAAATTTTATTTTATTTTAATTTCGCTGCAATTCTTTTAACACACTCCTGTCTATTGCCCTCTCTCAAGCTCTCATTCCCTCTCTGGCTCCCCTCTTTCTCTTTTTACAACTGGAAAAGCTTGGCGTATTTTCTTCTTATATCCTTGGTGTAATTTTTTTTTATTGAAATGATGTCTTGAATACTTTTTTCTAACAGGTAATTGTCATGTCTTAGGAAGTCCTTTAATTAAATAAATAAATAAATATACATTTATTTAGCAGGAAACGAAAAATGAATATATCCAAGTGAAGCGAGGGTCCTGAAGGAACTGAAAGCACCTCATAGTTTCACCTTTTTTATGTTTAAAAATCCAGCAAATCAAATTACAAATTTTAATTGTTTTTGAATTTTTTACAGTTTTGAAAAAATTCTAAAAAATTCCAAAAAACAATTCCACGCACAGACATTTTCTAAATCGTGATTTTTTTTTAATTTATTCTCTTTGTTATTCGTTTTTAGTTACTTTTTTATTCTTTTCTAGATTTGGGACTAGTTTACCTCTAGATAAATTTTAAATAAAAACCAAAATGTGAGAAGAATTTGCTTTTCCGAAATACCTCCCCCTTAACTCCATCGAACAAACCAACAAATCCACACCTCGGTCCTGTGGACAGTTAACCCCCAACAACAGATGTCCTGTCACTTATTGGGGTTAATAGCGCATGAAACCCCTTCTCTTACACCTTCGACAAGACAAATCACACAAATTGACAAACGTTTAACATAATTTACACGGCAAAGCCGAAACGACTTACACTTGACCAGGGGACCCAGGCTCCCCATATCCTGTAACCAGATCCTGGCCAATATTGACCCTTTCGCTCGCCCTTTTGCCTCTCGTGCAACGATGACAAAACCCTTGTCAACATTGCGTAACCGAAACTATTAAAAAGATCAGCCGGACACAGGACACTTGACTGCACAAAAAAAAAGAAGAAATCCAAAAAAAGGGGCGGAAAAAACCGAAATTGAAGAGGATGTCCCGGATGTCACACGCTTCGGACTAAGGAGGACATATGTTCATGGTCAAATCGATTAAATAAATCATTAGCATCTTTTGTGGCCAATTCCTTGGTGTCCCTGGTGTCCTTCGTGTCCCCCCCAAAGTGTCCTTTTGTAAGGCAAACGCGTGTCGCAACTTTTCCCATGTGTCGCTCTGCAAATTGTTTTTTAATACAAAGGAAACCCTCCCTGAAAGTGAGAATTTTTCTTTATTTTCTTTGGTTTTCCTTGATGGGTTTTTTTTTTAATGTTATGTTTGGTATTTGTTACGGGCGCCCTTGTCGTTTGACATTTAATTTGTTGCCAAAAGGAGTTGGCAAAGAATGAAGGCTAATTTATTGCAGGACACGGGACACTTTGCTGAAGGAAAGCATATTTTTTTTTATAGAAAATGAAGTTTTTCTCAAGGATTTCGATTATATTTTTGTAATTGTAATATTTATTGAATTTATTGAGGGGAAAAGGGTTTACTTTTCACTATTTTGCTGTTGATTTGCATTGTTGTTTAATTTTTGTATTAAATATTTAATTGCATTTTAAAAATCCCCTTTCATTTCCTATATATTTATTTTGTAAACAACTTCATGAGGCATTAAATTCTCTTTTCAAACTTTTCAACATCCTTTTCTTTCATTCGCTTTTTGTTCACATTTCGGTTGTTTATTTTCTATAAATATAAATTAAATGGGTGGCGTGTGACTGTCCAATAAATTTAGCTATTTTTATATATATTTCGAGACACCTTTTTTTTGTTACGGTTTCGGTTAGCGCTTTTTTTTTACACCATTGTGGTCCTTTTGTACGTCGAACCCTTTTCATTGTGCGGATCCACATCCCGACAGGGCGTGGCTGTGGGAAAAAAAATATTGCCCAAGTCTGGCCAAATCATGTGACAATAGTTGCTTTATTCCCCCGTCTCCCACTTATGGTTATTTATTTCCCACTTTTTTTAACGTAATAAAATGCAATTTGTTTTATGAATGAAGCAACAGGGTGTGTAGAAATTGAAGGGGTTTGTCTATATTTAAATATTGAAAATACATGCAACCAAAATATTATAATTTTCAATTTTTGTTTTTAAGATTCTTCTCCCTTTTATAAAATTTATATATACCTGGTATTTTTATATATATTTATTATAACGCGGTCTTTTGTTTTACGCAAACCTCCGAGTCCCCCAAAATCTTTTGTAAGGAAAGCAAAAAAAAAGGAAGAAAACAAAAAAAAAACGCAAACAATTTCTTGTAATTAAAATCCATGGCCTTTTCAGTCCCCAGCCCACTTAGGTGGTTCCTGGGTGGCTCAGTCAGGTGCTCAGCTGCGCCAATCAGTCACAGACCAGTCAACCACCGAAGCTCCCGGACAGGGTCCCCGGGTCCGGCTGTACTTGTCACTGCTCTCTGGCTGCTGCTGCTGTTGCTGCAGGTGGAAAAGCGGAAGGGAAAGCGGCGGAAAAGTGGGTGGGCAATGAGGCCCAAAGGCAGACGAGCAGCGACTAACCGACCGACCGACCGACCTTTGCCAAGAGACTCTGTGCTGCCATCGCTTTTTGCATCAGTTTGAGTTTTATTATTTTTTTTTTCTTTTTTTTTGTTCAAGAATTACTGATTATTAATTCATTTTGAACCGGTGAGGCATTCATATTTCTGCAGCAGCCCTGAAGAGTGGGTCGTCCTTCGACACGCACACACACACACACACACACATAAACCGAACCGATGAACGCTGAAAAAAAGTTAACTATATTAAAAATATTTAATTTGAATGAATAAAACTAATTTGTCAGGGAAAATATATGGTAAACCTTGTTAAATTTAATTTCGGTAACAATTAGAATTGCCAGAAAATATAACTAAATTGATATTTCAACGATATTGTATTCATAAATCGATAAATTCTTTCACACAAATTAAGAACCGGAATAAAATTAATTAACATTGTTTTGGGACGTTTAAAAATAAAATCAATATTTATACGTTAAAAGCTTAATTTTATTTCCATTAAAGGCAATATTTTTTTTTTTGATAATTAAAATGTTTATAATAAATAAAATTTGATTATAATTTGCAAATAACTTTGAGTGCTACAAATTTCTTTCTAATAAATCATGTAGAAGTTTTCCTTAAAATAAATATCGCTTTTAATATATAAAATATTAAAATTTTAACGATATTTCTTATACATATTTTATTTAAAATCAATTTTCCTTTAATTTTTTTTCTAAATTTTTCTCCAAGTGCCTGACTGACTGGCAGCATCATCCTTTTAGTCCTTCATGTTGTCTGTCAATGTTTTGCTTTCATTTTTTTTTACTTGCTTGCTTGCTGGGGGTTTTTTTTTTTTTGTATTTTTTGACTTGCATATATTTGTATAGCTTGCTGGCTGCTCCAGAGCTGCTGATGTCCCAATGTCCTGCAGCTCTGACGATGATGTCCTGGGTGCGTCGCGCCATAGCTGGATGGATGGCTGCATTCATTGTTAAATCATTGGGTTTTTGCTGCAGTTTGGCAAACGGCATTCGACGCCGCCAACCTCATATCAACCTCAATTCGCCGTCGTCCATGTCTCCCACTTTGCAGCTCCTCAGCCTCTTGACTGTCCATGCAAATAAAGTCACAGCGCGCGAGGTAAGAAAACAAAATGTGAACTGTGACTGGGTGATCCAGGGAAGGGTGGGGACAACCGAAAAAGGAGCACTGACAGAAATTTTTTTTATTTAATTTATAATTGGCAAATCAAAAAGTATTTATATGATTGAAATGGAATTTAAGACATTTTATTCATATTATTATTCATTAAAAAAAAGATATTTTAAACAGAAAAGTTTAAAGTTTAAATTAATTTTATATATTGAAATACTTTTTTTTATGGCTAAAAAACATATCGAAAATATGGCAAAATTAGATTTATTGATATTTGAAATATGGATTTTGCAAAATTATATTTATTGATATTTTAAATATGGATTTTATGTATAAAAGTCATTTTTCCAATAAATTTTCTCGATATATTAAATATTAAATCAATAAATTACGAAAATTGATTTATAAATGTCTTAAGATCGATGGAATATTGATAGTTCGAATGGTTTTTTATATTGTTGGTTGTAATTTTTTTTGTGCCAGTGCCAGCATATCTACTTTGAAATGCAAGGTCCTGGGAGACGGACTCGGACTTGGGACCCGTGTGCTTCGGACTCGGAGTCGTCGGGGCTTGTTAGTCTGATTGGGTGGCTGATTGGTTGGAACGGCTCTGAATCTCAGCCGAGAGCCGTGACAGTTCCTGGGCCCCGAGACCCCAACAATGAAGCGGAAACAATGTTTACAATTTTTATTCTTTCCTTCTCGTCTCGTCTCTCGCTCTCGTCTTGCTCAGTTCCGAAAAAAAAAACACAAACAAAATATATACATATATATGTGCCTTTTCTCTCTTTTTCCCTGTATTTTTTTTTTATTATTATTTTTTTTTTTTTATTCCAGTTGGTTCATATTTTGTGTTTGCCTTGTTATGCTTTGTGTGTTGTATACACATTGTACCTGCACCTGTCCCGGAGCTCTCTCTCTCTCGCTTTCGTTGGCTGTGCCATGTTTGACTGTATTTAGCCAGCGGTCATAAAGTTAATTTGTACAAATGTTGCAAATAATTCAAACAGTTTTGCTATGCTTTCGTCCTGGCCTCCTCCTTGCAGAGAGCGTTGCTTTTATCTGTTTTGATGGCTGTATTTCTTAGATTGCGCTGGCCAACCTTAATTAGGAGTGGAGAGGGAGGATCACACTGGCATCTATATATATGGATAAATCGATTTGAATATTTCTAGCTTATTATTATTATAGTTTGCTAAGGCAACCAGGATATCTTTGGGGTTATATTCAATATAAATAATTTATAGCAAAGGGGCAACTCTTGAACTCTTTTGAATAAATGAATGAAATTAAATACATTTTCTATAAAATTAAACTTTCAAAAAAAAAATTAAAATTTTTTTAATCATATGATAGAATTGCGATAAATTCTTTTTACTGGGTCACACTGTCCACGCGATCGGTGCCTGCCACCAAACAAATGTGGAACCCACTGATGCCACAACCCACAGCCCATTAGCAGGTGCCACATAAAATTTCTAATTAACCAAAAAGCCTATTAGCAGCGACACAACAACAAACACTATTTTATTATTAGCCAAAAGCAGATGCAGCAACAACAGCAACAACAACAAGAGCCAACAAAAAATACCCAAACACATTCAACACCTTTTAAGGTGGGCCTAATGAAGCCAAGGCCTCGCACATCCAAAACCGGCGAACATAATTTTACTTATTACAATTTTATATATATATATATATATATATATTTATATATACGGTGGATGGTAGGGGGGAAGGGGGGAAGGGGGGAGGGTGATGTCCCGCAGCAAAACATATTCCCAAAAATTACCAATTTTGTTGCTTACGATTATTACCTTGGCAATGGTTTGGTGATGTGTTGCCTGATGTCCTGATGTGCTCCCCCGTTGCCGCCGTGTCTCTGCTCGATGTTCGGCTGTTGCACGTTCCACTTGTGCGTTACGTTGGGCCTTTTGCGGCACTCTGGAGATGACTTAACACGTAGCACATCATTAAAAATTTTGTGCCATTAATGCATAACACACACACAGATACATACGCATGAGAACAGAAGGGGGAGAGTTGCAAAGAGCTATAATTGAGGACAGGATAATAGTATATGGAATATAGGAAAATATATTAGAAAAGTAAAAATATTTATAGCACTTTTAATATATTCATATTTTGTTTCTTATAAATAAATCTATATGGATATAAAATAATATATTAAAACATAGATAAGGCATATTTTGTAATAATTTATTTTTTAATTTAAAAATGGTTCTAAACTAAATTATTTTAATATATAATAATTATTAATTTTCATCTCGTTTTTAAGTTTAAAAATTCTAAAAAAGAGAATCAAATAGGACCCAATTTTTGTTTGTATTTTAAATGTTCTTCACTTTCGTATATCCTGTTTGAATATCCTTCCCATGACTGCTATTATTTTGTCCCACGCTGTCCTTGATCCAATTGCCAATATGTCACACGCAGGAAGGGTTGTGCCTGTGTATATATGTGTGAGAATGAAACTAATACCAAGGCAGCATTGCCATCTTATTTACGTCTTTTTAACACCTTTGGAACGCCCACACTGCCGCACCGCTATAGCGTTGAACAATTAACAAAAGGTAATGTAAAATTATAATTATCACACAAAAGCACATTTGTTAATTTAAGCTAAAACAAACATGGCCGAAAAGGGGGGTGTGGGCGAAGGGGTGGCAGGAAGGAGCAGGAAGGATGCCAGGCCTGGGTTCGTACATCTTCCAAGACATTGTCAACATTTTCGGGGGGGTGGCGTTGCCTGGGCAAACGACCGATGCGTAACAATGAAAAGTCCCCAATGTAATAAATATAAAAACAGCCAAAAAATATGCTATAAAATTATTTCGCAGCCAAGATGCTCGCCGAAACTTCATTTTCGGCCCTATGAAAACAGTGAAAACACATTGATACGCGAGGCGAAGCGTGGCTGGGTCCTTGGTCCTTGGCTCTCATCTGGCTTAGCTGTCGTTGATTTTTGGTCCTTTTTTTGCGGCCCATAAATTTAATGGCTCTCCCGAAACCCCTCCCACACGCACACACACACGCTTAACCCTTTTCGGCAGGATTCTATTTGTGTTTGAGCTTCAGCTCATTAATGCCTGGGCCTGATAATGTATTATCATTTCTGGTTGGGGCGTTTTGGGACGCCTTTAGTGGTCCAGGGTAGCACTTTCCTTTAAGTTTATCACTTTTTGGGGAAAGTGTATAAAAGAGAGAAGAAAGGGAACTTTTTATAAAAAAATAGTAATTTGTATGACCGAAAACTGTTTATAATTAAAATATAAATAAATAAAACTTTTATTTATATTTGGTTGCTAAATATTAGAAAAAACTCAAACCTATGTTCATTCGTTGTATTCTTTACTTATTTTTCCAAATTTTCTTATGTATTGTTTTAAGAAAAAATGAAATATTTTATAATATAAAGAAATATTAGAAATAAAAATCAAACCTCGGACATTTTGTTTGTATTACCAACGAATTTTCCCAGATATATTTGTATTTTTAAATTACAATTAAATATTTTATAATATTTTAATCAATGTGATCCTATTAAGGCTGCTTCTAAATTAACTTCACTTATAATTAAAGCGGACTTAATTATTTATATAATTAAATTTGTATATATATATTTTGTTAAGGGATATTGTAGGAACTCGAATTAAGTTCACATTAAAATATTTTTTTTTAGTTGGATTTTTTTAATCAAATTTAAGGTGAAAATATTTAAACATTGTTTCCAAGCTTTTCAATATTTTTCTAATATAATTTTAATAAATAGTTTTTAAATAATAGTTAGATCTTCTATATTATGTTTAAATTAATTAATTATATTTCTTTTTATTTATATTAATTATTGTTTTGATTAGTAATTATATAGTATTTTAATCTCTTTCTAAACTCTATTAATTTATTTCTCTCAATCCTTGGGTAATCGCTCGACTAGCTTTTCTAGACTCCTAGAATTTCCTATTTACGCACACACATCCTCCGTGTGTTAATAATTTTTTTGTTTTCGGTTTTGTTTTTTTTTCTCTAGGTTTTTCCCCCGTTTATTTTGACTGTTGTGTGTGTGTGTGCCGCTTAATTTATGACCTGCTACATTGTAGCAAACACATTGGCATTTTAATGGACCTTCAAGCGGGGGGATAGAGGAAGGTACTCGTAGTTGGGGAAAGGGCGGAGAGAGAAAGGAAAGGCATAGCCTGGAATAGGAGCACAGGACATTAAAATTATTGAAGGCAACAAAGGGCCATTAATTCGTTGCGCTTAGAGCTGGCAATAACGAGGGGCCCATAATTGTTTATTAATGAAGTTTAAGTATTTTTATTGGGACATTATGAGGGGCTCAGAAAAAGAATTAAAAAACAGATATATATATATATAAGGATATAGCAGTAAAACTTATATGCACCGCCTTCCTTCCTCTATATTTTCCCCCCCTTTTTTGGAACAGCAGAAGGGTTGAATGCGTGCAGTTTGATGTCCTCGCATTTCACCCCCTTTAGCAGGACCAAAGGATATGTGGAGACGCCTGCGCGAGTCCCCTCTATCGAAACCTATTGAATTCGCATCAGATATCAATAGCTGGCACAACGCACATGTGAGAGCAGGACCTCGCTCTCGCACTTCGACACAGGACCTCTCTTCGATTTCGGTGCCCACGAGTGGCAAGGACAGCCAATCGTGCCACTGCAGGCAGCTGATTGGGCGCATTTCCCTTTGCCAGGAAAAGCGGAAAATTCCCTCCCAAACATAGCAAAAAAAAATGGTCAGCAATGTTGTTGGGTCGAGAGCGTGGAGAAATGTGAAAAATTACATAATATGCGCTGAAAAATGTGCGTACATTTTTTCCCATCCAAAAAGCTGACCAAGCCGAGACTGCTACCTCCCTCCCTATATCCAATCCCCCATATATATATGTATATATTTCTTGTTTTATGCAAAACTTTTGCGTTTTACAATTCATTGCATATTCAATTTTGGTTGTTGGGGTTTTTTTTTCGGATTCGGGTTCAGTTTTTTTTTTTTATTTTGGGACAGGACAGGACGACGCCACAAGGACACTGCCGCCTTTGGCCAAACGGCAAAGGTCCAGGGCATATTAATAAGGATTTCATTAGTTTTATATGCTCCGCTTTACAATCTACATTCCAAGTTTCTGTTTGGTTTCTTTATCCTATTTTTACGTATTTCTATTTGTCAGATAGTGATGGCCAAAAAAATATCGTAGGTTTTTTTTTTTAATATAAATATATTTTTTAAGCTTTCCAAATGATATTTTGTTTAAGTAATTTTACTGCATGCTAAAGTTAAATATTGCGAAAATTAATACAAAAATTAAAATTTAAATTGAATTTATAAACCGTTTTATTTATTATTGTTTTTATAATTTAATAATAATAATAATAATTTCTTTTAATAATGTTGCCTTAATAATTTTTCGTTTCTTAAAACTGCCATTAAATTGAACAATATTTTTAAAGGTTTGATATTATCAATATTTTAAAGGTAATTTTTATACATTTTAAGTCTTAAACAAAAGTGTTTTTTAACTAAAATATTTGTTATTTTTACTATAATTATTAAGACTTTTATTATTATATTTCCAAGTCTATTTCGATATCCTCTATACGATATTCTGTGCTATTTCCATTCGTGTTTTATATATTGCACTTTTTTATTTTGTATCTGACTTGGGGGTTTGGGGGCCCCTAATAAATGGCTAAACGTTTGGACAAATGTCTGTTATTTTGTATTATCGTTGTTGCTTGATATGAAAAGTTGCCCCGCCGGCAAATCTGCTGGGAGCTTTCGCCACTCAAGCGGTCAGTTGGGTAATCTTCAAGTCAGTACAATGCTTTTTCTTTCCCCAATGCTCGTTATGAATGGAAACTCGGGAAATCGGATTCGGGGATTCGTATGCATAAATCTGTTCTTCCGTTTTTTTTTTTTTGATTATTAAAATTTGAGAACGCTGAGAGGGGAATTTTACAATCAACAAATTATATAAATTCTTTCATAAAAAACAGAAGAATTTCTTTAAATAAAATATCTAATATCTAAGCTATGAACTGCTATGAATAAAATTGGCATTTAAATGTAAGAATTATACCCAAAATTTATACAAAACTAAAATAAGGTCTAATATCGTACATTCTTCTATTTTTTAAAGGCTTTCCCAAGAGTTTATAGATGTAACTCTAGGGCCAAGTATATCTAAACCATTCAATTTTGTTGTTTGTTTTTTATTTAAAGAAGTATGTAGATATATATTTTTAGCTCCCACCATGGAATCGCCTTTTTTTCAGTCGGAACTCGAGGCTCGTTTGTGTGCGAAGGCTTTTTGTCTCTATTAAATTAATCGACGCTCATTTTTCCAACTTAACAAACGCAGAAATAAAAAGTATAAACGATAAAACATTTGCTGGCCAGTGCCACCCCCACATGACCATTTTCCATTGGATTTTATTTTCCACCCAACGGCAAAGGCGGGCAGCCACTTTTCATTTCTCCGGTTGCCGGCGTTCCTCGTTTCTGTTTCACTTTTCACTTTTAAGTAGCACTATTTTTTAAGGATTCTCCGTTTTTGGGTCCATTTTCTTAAAAAAAAAAAAAAAAAAAAACAACACAACAAAAAAACAATTTTGTGCTTTTTTTGTGCATTATTTCATGCTTATCAAATACAAAACAAACGCACACGAGAGCTGGGTTGGGATTTTCCCTTTTTTTTACAGCTTTTACGGGTTGCGGTTCCCCCTCATTGTGACATTTATGTTTCATTTGGCATTTCTGATGCGATTTCCTTTTAAAATGTTTTTTTTTTTCATTCTTCCCTTCTTTTCCAGCGATTTAGTGTGACATTTCAATCAATCAGCCGTCTTTGGTTGGGACAATTTGATTAAACACCAGATTTATGGCTTGTCAGGACCTCAAAATGACCGAAAAATGCTAATAGATTGGGTGAGTGCATAAAAAAATGTTTTAATTCTTTATATTCAATGAATTTTTTAAAGATTTTCATTTATAAATGGAAATGTGCAAGATTTATGACTTTTCTAGGAAGTTGTATTGGTTGGAAAATACAAATAAATGAAGGGATAATATTTAATATTTTAATTTTATAAAATATGCATTATTTGTGAGGCTTTGGCTCGGGAGCTATATTAATTGTGTGCCTTGTTTAAATTCTGATTTTAAAATAATACAAATTCCCATAATATTTGTGGGGTGTGCACCGTTTTTTAACAATATATATATAAATATATTTTTAATAATTATATATTATAAATCTAGTTTGTAAAAGATTTTTAACTTTAATACATTTACACCAAAGCCCTGTACTGCTCTTTTTTGAATTTCGATAGGAAAATAATAGAAAACCTAAAATGAAAATCGATGAATTTGATTGGGAAGATCAATTTATTTTTTATTTTCTAAAAACCTTTACCCCATTAAACCTTTACCCCTTTAAACCATTGTAGCTGAAGTTGCCTTTAGTTACTTCTAAAATAATAAAAATTAATCATAAAACAATAAATTAAATTCATTAAATATCTCATAAGTTAGAGTTTCGTTAAAGATTCCTCCTCTTAGCAGATTTTAAATATAGGGTTTCCCCCTGTTAAATTTTTTACACATTCTCAGCTATATTCCTTTAATTGGGATCGCTTTACTTCAGCCAAAGTCCCTTTTGAGACACCAATAAAGATGTAAAATATCGTAAAAAATGTTGCCAACAAAAGAAAATTAATGCTGGCCGTGTGAAATGTGTTTCGGCAAATCAGTGAAAATCATGAGCAAAAGGGTAAAGGATTGGCATAAATAAACACATCAACACAAAAGGCAAAAGTTTTACAGCCTGCCAAGGCTCCATCCTTAACTCCTTCTTCGCCGAGAATCTCACACATGTCTCGTCTTTGTTGTTGGAAAAACGGAAGTCGGGAAGTAAAAAAAGAAATGTTTTAATTGCCTCAGATAAGAAGTACACATAACTTGCTGTGCCATGTCATACCCCACCCTGCTCCTGCGTTATCCTTGCAAACGGCAATTTTACAATTCAGCGCACATTTTGATGAGCTTCATAATTTTTTGCCTGCCCATTGATGATGGGTGATATTCGATTCACTAACTTTTTTTTGGGCAAGGATAAACCCTAAAGGATCAACGGGAAAAAGGAAATAGTTTAAAAATAACTTTTGAGGCATCAAATAAATCGATAATAAGTTAATACCTATAAATATCGATAAAAATTTTAATATTTATCTGAGGCACAGCTTAGAATTTATTTTTTAAGTAACATTTAATATAGAAAATCTTTTCTATTTATTTTTGTTTTATGAATATTTATTTATTTATTGAATATATCAATATCAAGGAAATATAATTAAATTCATAGAGTATTCTCTTGGCTGGCAGGACCCTTTTGGCTTAACCAACCGAAACTGGCTTTTGACTTATATTGAATATATCAATATCAAGGAAATATAATTAAATTCATAGAGTATTCTCTTAGCTGGCAGGACCCTTTTGGCTTAACCAACCGAAACTGGCTTTTGACTTATCCAAGAGCATGGAAAACTCTTTCCATTCATTTCACATATATGTCACACAATTATCAAAGCTGTATCTATGCATCACCGCCCACCGAAAATAATACAAAAACAAAAAAAAAAAACGAAATAAAAATAAGAATAAGAGAAAAGAGCAAAAGGAAAAGGAGCTGCCTACGTGAAGCGTTTTTGTTTACACGAATTACATGCATTTTACGCAACATAAACGAGATTAGTGCTCCGCTCACATTTTAGACGAAACAGAGAAACTTTAGACGAAGCCATCCCCCTAGTCTTATATTCGAGTTCTTTAACTAGACAAGAACTTGACTAAGATACGACATGGAACAGGGGGGCAGTCAAGGGTTAAGTGTCTCGACAGGGAGAATACCTTGTGGGGAAATGTGTATATTATTTAATGGATTTTTATTCAAGTTTTAAGTGAAGGATATTATTCAATATAATTTATAGAGCTTAGAATATATAGATTTTATATGCTAATAATATATATTAATTTAATATTTTTTTATAAGTACTTTTCCCTTCAACTTAAAAATTAACCTTTACGTATCCATAAAAACTAGCCATAAATTTTTATTTTAATTATTTATATTTTTTTATATTATAATAATTTCAAGTATTTATATATTTTATAATTTATAATTATTTTATTTATTTATAATGTACCCCATCATACCCCACCTTTCAAGCGTATATAGCCTGACAGGAAAAGAAGTAGGAGTTGAATCTTCTAACAAAAAAAAAGGGGTTGGCCACCAATGCCTTTTGTTTTTTTACTTGCCTTGAACTTTTCCGCCTCCCCATGCCCACCAGCCCCTCCTCCTTTATACCCATGCCCACACCCCCCTCGAAATGTGTAATTGTTGTGGGGGCAAGGTTATTCTCATATGTGTAAATACAGTGGCATTCATAACACTAGAAACAGAACAAAAAAAATAATATGAATATAATCTAACAATTTTTACAGCATTTAAATAAGAATTTTATAAGAAAAATAAAATAAATTGTGTACATTTATTTATAATATTAATAATCTCTATATTGTATAAATTTTAATACATTTTAAAATTAAAATAAAAGCTTTTTTTAATTTATTTAACGTAAATTCCAGAAATGTTATGTAAAACTTTAATCGTTTAATATTAAATAATAAAAAATAAAAATAATAATATTAAATAATACAAATAATAAAAAATATTAATAATAAAATATTTATAATGTATTTTTCATTTAATTTTCAGATTTGATTTATTTTTATTTCACCCCTATTAACTTGGCCGCATTTGTTTCTACATATATATTAAATATATATATATAGACACACAAATCTATGAGTATCTGTGTGTGTTTGCATTGTTAACAAGCGCAGTAAAATTTTTCTCATCTCTCTGTTAGACACAAAAATTTCTATAGACAATGTCCTGTCCCCTGTATCCTCATGCACACACATTCTTAAACTCATATCTATATTTTTTATGACTTTCTGTTGATCTTGGCAGCGAGTACTTGTACTTACATACTTGGCAAAAAAAAAAAAAAAAAAAAAAAAAAGGGAAAACGAAAGAAAGGACTAATGGATAGGGCAGCCTTGTTTATGTTCTGAAATTCCCTATCGCAAGCTTCATAAACGGATGCATCTTATTGTTTAAGACTGTGAAAAGTTGCCCCAAACAACTTTGAAGTTTTCTGAAATTAAAAAAAAAAATGCTGGTGGGGGGATATATATACAAACATATTTTACATATCTCTAATTTATTCACAAGTCTATTTTCCTAATGGAATTGATCAAAAAATTGGAAAAATTCTATAAAAAATAAATTCAATGAGTTTATAACTATATTAAATACTTTATTTTTCGATATTTAAATTTAAAAAATATCAAATTTTCAATATTAGTATTATTAAACACTAAATGTTGTATCAATATATTATATCGATAGGCCTTCCCTCAATAGATATTCTTTCTTAAAAAAAAACCCAACGATTTCTCTTCCTCCTTCCTAAGTTCCTTTCCTATCTTTTTGCAAATTCCCCAAAAAATCAGAGATTATTCCACATGCAAAAAAAAAATTAGAAAAGGAGCCGGATGGCAGGACGTCAGCTGGAGCCAACTATAGCAAAAGGACCAAGAACTGAAAACTGGAAAAACTGGGGGCAGGGGGACGGGGCCAAAGTGGAAAATCTCAAATCAAAATGCCATTAAAGCGTGTACCGCTTGACTATAACGCGAAAGTGGAAGTAAATATTGTCATTACTCAAGCTTAAAATTAAAATTACCCACCTGAATGGATAAGGGGGGAGAAGGATAATGGGGCCTGACGCTATAGACGGGGTCGAGTGCCAGAGAGCTTGCAAAAATGATAAACTGCATAAGGCAGGAGGCGAAAGGCAACAGAACCTGAATTTCAAATGCAAAACTTTCTTTTTCGCACACAGAGGAGGTCTGTATGTGTGTGTGCTGGTAAAGGGGAAGTCCCGCCCCCCTTCAGCTCAGCGCCCCACCATTTTCCATAAATGCCGCCACAGCAGCAGCAAAGAGCAAAGTAATTTTCATAACGACAACAACAAAGTCGCCGAACTTGCCAAAAGGTGCGCGCCAGTCAAAAAAAAAAAACCAACCCCCTCTCCCAGCACTCCCTTCACCCCCCCTTGGAGTAGCTCCACTTTTTTGGAATGTGCCACGTTAAGCACATCTGTTTTTTATTGCTTTTAATTTGCCATTAATAAACCATTCCAAGGCGACCGTCGGTCCTCCAAAAATGCTAATTTATATATATATCTATATATATAGTATATAGTATTAAGAGTATTAGGTATAATACATATATATTATATGTTCGGAGAATCCAATTTGAATTTTGTGCCTTCTGCCAATTTATTTTTCCAACTAATGCCTCATAAGTCAATGAGTTTTTGGCATTTTTATGGCTTATGAACAGACACCAAAGATGCTATTTTCCCTGTCTACGGGGATGAGGTCAGGTGGGGTTTTCCACAGCTGTTTGAGTGAAAAGTTTTTGCCCAGACAGAGTAATTTCCATTTGGCCAAGACAACAACAAAGAAAAATTCGAAAAATTACTATGCGGCGAAAGGCTAAAAATTGTAGAATTTGAGTTTGAGAAAATAAATTATAAATAACTTAATAATATAAAATAATAAATATTAATACTAAAATATCTTTGAAGTTTAAAGTTTTCGTTTAAACTTTAGCATTTATTACTTCGAAAAAGGTGTAAATGAAATTGTTAAAATTTATTTGTTCAAGAAAATTCTTAAAGAAAATATATATTTTATTTTTAAACGAAAAAATAGTTTCAGAAACTCTTGAAAATGATTTTAGAAATTGTTGGCAAAAATTATAAAACTAATTATTTAAGATTAAGTTAAATTTATAGTTGGAAACATTGTTTATAATATTGTTAAAAGAATTATTAAAAATTCTAAACAAGATCTTGTCTTAAAAATTCAAGTTTCTAGCCACTTTTCACCTGCAGTTTTTTGGCTAAATTTTTCTTTGAAGACTGCGTTGACTTCCCATTTTCCCATTTTTGGCAAGACAAAGAATCGCTGGGACATCAAAGATTTCAACGGCCTAAACAAGAGAATCTCTGGCCAGTGCCTGGGTGGAACCCATCTTTTTTGGCATTGGCAAAAGCCAGTGCGAAATTAGCCAAAAGTAATCCTTTAAGTTTAGTGCCCAAAAATTGCACACAATTGTCAGAGTGTCTTCAGTGTCCTTCCTACTGTTGTCTCCTTGCCTCCTGTTGCCTTCGTCTCGTCCTTTTCTGGAAACGTTACCGCCCCAACATTGTCAGCCGCCGTTGATGACATTGTGTAAAATTTTGTTGCTGCGCTATCGTCGTTGTCGCTGCACTAAAACAAAAATGGTTTTTTTATGATTAATATTAAGTATATATATTTATTCGCTTACATTGGGGAAAATATATTTAAAAAAAAAAACGGTTGTATATCTCAGAAAACAGCTTCCTTCTCTCAAAGAATCTTGTGAGATTTTGCAAAAGTACATTTTGATTTAGTTTATGAAATTTATATATAAAATTAGGCATTTACAAATATAATTAGCTTAGGAAACTATATCAATTCTCTCAAATTTTATATATATCTCTACGATTTTTCGTACAGTGATGCCTTTTTTCGCGCTGGGCTATAAAACTTTTATAGTAAAAAGTAAATGCCACAAATGAGCAATCGAAAATTTCGCATTATAATGCAAACTGTGTGCATTTTTCGGGGTTATTGTAGTCGGCTTTCGGCTTGGTTCCATTTTTGGGGAAAAAGACAAACGCATACCAGAAGCCAAGGATGCAGGCGGAGAAGGATAAAACTCCAACCAAGGCAGTCGTCATGGTCGCCAGGACTCGCTCTCTCTCTCTCTGCCTCTCGCCTCTATTAATAATAATAGAATTTTTGGAAATTTTGCAGCGAGACGAAGAAAGGAAAAAGGAAAAGGAAGCTGCCGCGATTTTTGCATTTGACAACGAAAACGAAATGAACGAGTTGTATGTTGTTGGGCTGTTGTTTTGGGTCACCATTCCCATCGGAGACGGCATTGCATTATTCAGCGAGTCCTGTAGCAGTAGTCCTGGCTGACAATAATGCTAATAATGATTATAATGCATGAAACAAAATATACCCGGAGATGCCTTGTCTTCTTTGTCTATCGAACCATCCACAGGACATGGACGGCATCGTTCCTCCTCCGCTCCGTTGTTTGGCATCTAATGAACTCCTTTATGGCTGCTCCATTCGCATAGCTAATTCAGAGTGTCTATAGCATTCAGTCCGAGTCATAGTCTGACTTTCAGTACCCAGTACCGGAGTCCCAGCCTCAGGCTCTCCCCCCTCAGTTTTCAGTTTGCAAATGCAAATTTAAGGCGAGTTTTTGTTTCGAAAATGCCAGCGAATAATTTTAAGAAAATTAAATACAACAACATTTTGTTGTAATTGTTTGTGTTGGTTTAATATTTTTTGAGAAATATATATTCAATACAAAAATATTTGAGTAAAATTTAAAGATACAAATTTATATAAATTATGCCAGCATTTGATAACTCTTTAAATAATATTTTGAGCAAAGCGATTTGGTAAACTTTACTCAGAAATCATTTGTAGATGTATTTGGGAAATTGTTATAGGAAAATTTGTGGATAAATTATTATTTTTTGGGCAAAGTGTTGAAGTATTTTTTAAACAAGTTATTGGAAAAAATTATTGTAGATTTTTAACAAGGAAATTTTTGGACAAGATCTTAGAGAAGTTTTTAAACAAGTTGTTGAGGTAAATTTTAAAGGAAGTGTTGAAAAAACTTGTGAAGATATTATTGAATAAATGTTTGAAGAACATTTAAAAAACATGTTTTAAAAAAATTAACTTAGAAATTTCGTATATAAAATAATAAATATTATTTTATTACAAATTCAAACAAGGCACGTGTTCGTTTGATTTTAGCTTGAAT
Source organism: Drosophila mayri (assembly GCA_008042485.1). Classification (NCBI taxonomy): domain Eukaryota; kingdom Metazoa; phylum Arthropoda; class Insecta; order Diptera; family Drosophilidae; genus Drosophila; species Drosophila mayri. Next base: position 7,376 of record VNJN01003219.1, on the reverse strand, counting down.
TAAAAATATTCCAACATTATTTCCAACATTTTATTATAATTATAAATATTAAATAATAAATTCGTCCTGCTTTATGGTTGACTTTATGAACCAGATAATCCGTCCGTGAAAAATAAACCAATCATCCATCCAATGTAATGTCTCCCAGAGTCCTGAGATCCGCCAGGTGGATTACCTTTTGCCTACCATCCTTGTTGTCGTCATCAGGCACGTCCGCTTCGGTACGCCCATTCGGTTATATTAAAACCATTTTTCGCTTATTACCAAAAAATTTAAATATTTTGAAAATAATAAACTGCGGGTGAGTTACTAAGTGGCAGCAGCGGCAGCAGCGACGCCCACAAAAAAGCAAACACGGCAAACAACAGCGGCTTGGGATTGGGATTGGGATCGGAATCGGGTGGGTGGTGGTGGTATCGTCGTCATCAGCATTTGGTATCATCAAAATGATGCCAAAGCCCGTTTCTGCTGGCCCACCTTTTGGCCCAAAACCCACAGCCACGGCCATTACTAATCCTCCCCAGCCTCCTGTCCCCGGGAACACAACCGTGTGCTATCAGCGCGCCTCGTGTTGATTGTCGCGCATTGCCGTCAATGCCACCTTCTCCTTCTCCTTCCCTCTCTCTCTCTATCTCTCTCTCTCTCTCTTCTTTCCTTTAGATTTTCCCCCTTTCTGCCCCTTTCGCATCCCACTTGCCTAATGAGCATCATGCGTTCGTAATAATGACAATGTTGGTCAGTGGCCTTTTTGGCCAAAAGTTTGAAGGGGTTTAAGGCTTTTGAATAAGCTTCAGAAATTTTTTAAAAATAGTTTCGAAATTTGTACTATATTTACAACAAGAATTATTGAAGTTCTTTTTAGAGAAATATTTTCAAAAATTTGAGAAACTTATAAAGCAATATTATTGCTAAAGAAATTTTTGGAAAAGGTGTTGAATGATGTTTTGAAAAAAGGTGATAAAAACAAGGTTGAAGAAATTGTTAAAACAAAATATTTAAGAATTTAATAATGCAATTTTTGAAGACATTATTAAATTGTTGAAGATATTTTTAAAACAAAATATTTGTAGATATTTTTAAACAAATTTTTGAATACATTTTTAAAAGAAATTATTGAAAAAAATGTTGACAAAATGATTAAAGAAAGTGTTGAAAAAATTCATTGATTAAAAACTTTAATAAAATATTAAACTATTTTATTAAATATAGTATTATTGGTAAAGTTTAGTAGAAATTCTGGTAGAGATTTTATAAAGTTAAAAATAGTTTAAAAATGTTAGAGTGATCATGATTTTATAGAGATAAAAACACTTTTAAAAAAGTGTTCATAAAAATCTTTATAAAATTGTAAAAGGAATTTATTACCATTTCATTTTCCTGGATATTAGAAACCCCATGAAAACTCCCCCTAAACCCCAGAAAAAAAACCCCCTTGAGCTCCGCCTCTGCAAGAAATAATATTGCTGATGGCCATGCTGCTGTTACTTTTTTGGAGGTGGTAGGTAGCCGTCTTCCCATAGTGTCATATTTTTATGATTTTTATGTTAATTCATAACCAGCGACGTCGCGGTTGCCAGCTCCCAAAAGTCCTATAGCCCATCCCCCAAGCCCATCATCATCATCATCATCGTCGCAGACTCCTTTTTCGCCAAATGCTTTTTAATCCTTTTAATGAAAATTAGTTCCTCTCAATAACATTTAATATATTTTCCTTTGCTTTCGGAGACTCTATCTCTCGTTCCCGTTGTTTTCACAGGCATTATCATAATTTCTGTTTGCAACCCTAAATCAACACTCCGACTCCCGACTTTCAGCTTTGACTCGATAAAGGGTTACTATGTACTACTCCCCGCGCCGCTGTTCGGTCCATTTTCGGTGGTTCAGTCAGTGGTCCTTACTTTTACTGGTTGTAGGTGTTCGGGCGTTGATGGTTGACTGGCTTGGGTGGCTGGTTGTCTTCACTCACTCCTCTTTTTGACATATATCACAAGGTGATAACGAAGAACCCACCACCACTACTAGGAGTGGCAGCTGGAGCACCCTTTGCCCCATGCCTCTGACCTTTTGATTTCCTATGCAGCGTTAAATGGCATCCGCAGCACATCGGTCCGCGGAGCCGCTGGAAAATTGAAAACCCAAAAGGCAGTAAAAATTAATGGGCGTAGCGAAGGTGTGTGTTTGCACCATCATCCTGGCTAAAAGGATTCTTGCCATCTCCTCGCTATCGATAATGTATATATGTACCAGTTTTGTGCTGCGGACCTGTAGGAGATTGGATTATCATTGCAATAATATTAAAATTTAATTTTATTCGATTTTCTTGCCCAAGGAAAGGGGAATTGCAAAAGAAATGATTGAAAATTTGCTTACACGAATTTTTATTGTAATTTTTGTTAAAGAAATTATTTGTTTCTTTTTGTTTGGCTATAAATATTGCTATAAATATTGCTATAAATATTGCTGAAAATATTGTCAAAGAAATTATTGAAGAAATTCTTTAAGAAAAGGGTTGAAAAATAATTGTTTTAGACATTTGTTTAAAAATTAGCTAGAGAAATTCTTAGCAAAGGAATTATTTGAAAAGGTTGTATAATAAATTAAAAGAAAATAAAGATAAATAGAATATATTAATATTAATAAAGAATTTAATTGTTCAGTTCAGTTTAATAGTTCATGCTATCATTTAACATATTAATTAATTAAATAGTAATCAATTGAATAATTAAAGCCAGGCAATTAATATCAGGATTTTAAAAAACAAGTCTCAGAAAAAAAATCTCCAATTTAAAATCTTGCTTGCTAAACATCATAGATTTATTTATTGAATTTCCGTTTAAGTGTACCTGAGCGAAATGAATGATATTACTGGATCACTTCTGATTTAATTGATAATTATGAATCTGTATCCAAATCTGTAGCCATATTAAATAAGGGATTCGATGCGATGAGAGAGAAAAACGAGCATAAAGTCCTTTCTGAATACAGTGAATAATTGAGCGATTTTGTTACTCATCTTCTGATGGCCTTACGCTCCTGTGTTGATATTTATGTTGTTGCTTTTGTTGTTGTGATTGGTGTTGCTGATGTTGTTGTGGTTGGTGTTGCTGATGTTGTTGATGTTGGTGTTGTTGCTGCTGTTGCTGTTGTGGTTGCTGCGAATGTGGCTGCTGTTGTTGTTTTTGTTCTTGTTGATGCGAGGGATGCAGCAATTGCATTTTGCTATCGTGCTGTTCCCAGCCAGTCCTATGTCCTTCATCCGGCATATTGGTCAAGGCTGATCGCCGATAGGCTTTGACTGCCTCCTCCCAATCTCGACCAAGGACTTCCCGTGAAACTTCGTCCGGACTACGCATAAATTGCTTTCGCAGCACTACAGGCTCCGTCTGGCGAAAATTGGGCTTATAGGCTTGCGGATCGCGGGGATGAAGCCAAGTGGTATCGATATGACTGCGATTGTGCCACATATTATCCTCCCGATTGATGCGACGCTCCAAGGCACCCTGATTGGCACCACGGGTAATATAGCTGGCATCACTCGCCACCATGGATGTGGCAGTGGCACGCACAGGTTGCCCCTTGCTCAAGGACGACGAGGACGACTTCGTTGTGATGTCCGATCGCACAGAACCTGATTTGGCTCCTCCCGCTGCTGGTCCTCTGGCACCGCGTCTGCCACCCTTAGAATCATCCCAAGGATTGGAGGACATGCAGCGACGGATTTCACGCCAGTTGCCCGCCAAGCCGAGGAGTTGGCCACGCACCATGGGGCCGACCATAAACGAAGTGGAACGCTGCATGTTTGCTACAATAAAAAAGAAAAAATAATGAAAATTTAAATGGTAAGCTTAAAGCTAATGGAAAATCTAGAAAGAACTGCGAGTATAACTCTGCAATCGAAACTCCTTTGCTTACCTAAAGATTAAGGTATATGGGGATGAATATGTTTATTTTTGCTCCACAAATTTTGGCAAATTTGGAATTTTATATTTGTTTTTTTTAAACTAGAAAATTTTGTCTCTGATGTTAACGGCAGAAATATTCAATATGGAATACGAATTGAAAGGAAAACAAACAAAAGGCTAACGAAGCAAACCAAATTTAAAATCAAGGCCCGCTTTAATCGGGTTAAATAATTATAAATAATATTATAATATAATAAATGTTATTTTTTGTTTTTTTTTGCTTTTGTTTTAAGTCAAATCAATAAATAAATATAAATACTTTACTTCGTTAATTCGAATGTCATTTATTGTTGCATTGTTAATAGTCGGAAATCGGAGTGTTTTTTTAAGAACTCATGGTTTCATATTTGTTTTTTTTTTTTATTACATAATATCTTATTATATTTGTAATTATAAAAATAAATAAAACAAAAATTACACCACAAAATTAAGCCACAATTTATAATTTAGGCAACTAAAGCTTTTCTTTGCACAAATTTTAAAGGTACCCAAACATATTACCATATGTATATACATATGTATATATATACCTCTCTGTATACATAATTATAGAGAGCAGGTCTTGAAGGATTTTGCAATTTTCTGGCAGCACATCCTGCCTGCTGAAAATCCAGAGAATGAAAATAAAAACCCAGAACGACCGACCATTAACTGCCTGAGTCGGTACTTTCCAGCTTAAACGTTGACACTTGAACTCTTTTTGATTTCATGTGCATATGTGTGGGTGTGTGTGTGATTTTCCCTTCTTATTATTTCTTTTCTCGTTTTTTTTTTTTGTTTTTTTGTATTCTCCACTGAAACACAATGGCACAATTATGTTAAATATCGACAAGTGGCCCTTCTTTTGTTGTGGGAAATATTAAACACTCGTCTTTCCAACAATCGAAATGCCCAGAAAGAGGTTGAGGTGAGAGGACCTTGTTTGGCCCAGAGGGGGAGGGGTTCAAGTGGGTAGTACATATGTACACATGGGAAAACTATAGCAAATAATTATCGATTGGTAAAAAAAATAAGAAACTATATTAATAATATTTTTTGGCTTCTTGCAACAATGAATTCTTCTTTTTTGTAAATTATATTTATCGATTAAATTAATTACCGAAAACAATTTATGGAAAAATGCAAGTTATATATGATTTTTTAAATTATTTGTTTAATTAATTAATCGTAAACCTCTTATAAATATAAATTTTTTTTATTAATTATATTTGGTGATTAAATTAAATAAAATAATAATATTAATCGGTAATTTACTAGTTTTAAAAATGTATTAAAAAATTATTATACAAAAATGCTAGTTATATATGAGTTTTTAAATTATTTGCCTAATTAATTAACTGTAATAATCTCATAAATATAAATATATAAAGTTCAAACCTTAACCCTTGACCCATCAATCTTTGGCCAAGATACATATATACATGTTTATGTGTATAACTTAATTTTGCAATCTAAATGCATTGAATCACCTCAACCAAAATGACAATAATCATAATGACAGAGAGAGAGAGAGAGCTCCACCGAAAAATGTTAACTCATTTGTTGTCCTTTTCTGCAGTTTTCAGGCACAAACCGCACAGCCAGAAGGCAGGTGGAAATCGTCCGTCCGTCCGTCTGTCCGTCCATCCACCCTTCCTTATTCCCATTATCCAAAATTCCCCCATAACCATTTTCCAGAGAGAGAGAGAGAGAAAGAAACGACAAATCTTTGCAATTTATTTACGTGCCATTTCGTAGCGAAGATTTTCGTTAGATTCTCCCCATTCGCCTGGCGGAATTCCAAGACAACTTCAGTCTACCAGCAAGGACTCCCCTTTCCTGGAGGTTCTCCAGGCACCAGGCACAGTCACTGACTGGTAGAGGCACAAGGAACAGGCAACTTACCTTTTTGGTTTTTTGGCGACGACAAAAGTCATGACGCGCTGATGACGTTGCCAGTGGAAGGATTTAATGGCACATTAAGAATTTTATTACCGCACAACAACAACAGCAGCTAAAAATACAACAACAACAACAACAACTAAATGAAACGAAACACCAACGAAGAAACCATCGTCGCACCTTGGCTTCAACAATTTTTCGCGAGCGTACACACAAAATTTTTGACAGGCATTATTCGCCCATGAAAATCTTTCGGTGTCAACAGAAAATTTTTATTTTGATTTTGCTTTTTTGATTTCTAAATGCCCTTTCCATAAAGTATTTTCATCTGTATATTCATCTGAAATGAAGATTTTTGTACACAAAAGCTAGGTAAAATTTGTTGTTAATTTTAAAAATATTAATTAACAATTTGCTAAGGAAATTGTTAAAGGGTATCAAAAAAAAACATTTCAATAATATATATATTTTTTTTAATTCGTTGTTGTTGAAAATATTAAGATTGTTGAAAAACTTATAAAAGAAAATTGATTATTGATTTGTTAAACAAGATTTTAAAAAAATTAAAAGAAATTTTTATAAACATTTGTTGCAACATTTTAAAAATATATATATATTATTAAAGAAATTGTTTAAAAAATGAATGAACAAATTTGTTCAAATTGCTTTTCTGTATAGATAATTCCCCAGTAAAGAGTATTTAAAGCTTCGGTTGTGTTTTTTGTTTTCTGCAGTTCCTTTACTGTTGCCTGGATTTTTGGTCCTTGTCAGCAAAGGGTAAAGAAGAAGTTGGCTTTGAAAGTGGGAGCTTTTTGGGGGGAGCCGAGTCACATCTTTGCTTCTTTATCCCCAAAAATTTTCACCGTCTCGCTGGCTAAGACGATTGTCATTATTACAAGTTTTGCATAAATGAATGAATGAATGACATTTATGTATTTCATTTAGACAGAGCCAGAGGACTCGGCTTAAGGACTCCCTAGAATGAGATGGGCGAGGATGGCCATTTGATGCGAGAGTTTTTCAAATCTTTACGTCCTTTGTTTGATCAACTTTCGTACGGCGCAGAGCCCGAAGGAAAGAGAGGAGGGTAGGGGGAGGTGGGGAAGGTGGTAAGCAGGTAAATTCGCCGTGCCATTAACCCATTATGTGTCAGCGAAAATTTCAATCCAACCGCAATTTCATCTTGACATTTGTGCATAATTGAATTAATTCCAAAATGGAATTCAGACATTCAAAGAGAGGGAGCGGAGGAGGGGGGATCAGAGAAAGAGCTGAAAAGGCTCTTTAAAATTGGGATTTTGGATAAACATAAAGATTTTATTAATTACCAACTGTTGAAAAATACGTATGTAAATACATACAAGTGCAAGAGTCATATTGATATTCACTCATTACATATATGGTGTATGTATTGGTAGAAAGGGTTCTCAAGAGGCAACGTCAACGGAGCCTTCTGGTCGTCCCTCTCACACATTCCTTCTCTTTTATGCACGCGTCGAATTAGCGTCACTTAAGTTTTGTCAGCGAGTTGGT
>VNJN01003211.1:0-12935 GCA_008042485.1 Drosophila mayri | reverse complement strand
CTGCCTAGTAGGGCGACACTGTATAGGTGGCTTGCAGATGTGCCAATCATGACAGGTACTCTTGATTTAGTAATTGATTTAATGGAGAACGACGAGATGCTTGAAGTGGAGAAGCTTTGTGTGTTATCCTTCGACGAAATGAAGGTAACTGCCAGCTTTGAATATGACAGTTCGGCTGATACAGTATATCAGCCAAGTAATCACGTTCAATTGGCCATGGTTCGTGGGTTAAAAAAGTCTTGGAAACAGCCAGTGTTCTTTGATTTTGACACCCAAATGACCGTTGACATCATGCATAGCATTATAAATAAACTCTACAAAAGGGGTTTTCCGGTAGTAGCCATCGTCTCTGATATGGGCCCTGGAAATCAGAAGTTATGGCGACAGCTCGGCATATCAGAGAGTAAGTAGGAATAAAAGTACAAATAATACATTTGGAATAAAAAATAATTTTTTTTTAGCAAAAACCTGGTTTAGCCACCCAGCCAATGCTAATCTAAACATTTACGTGTTTGTGGGTACACCCCACCTAATAAAGTTGGTTCGTAACCACTACATTGACACCGGGCTTGTGATCAATGGGAACAAATTGACCAAGGGGACAGTCCAGCAAGTGATGCTCTGCTCAAAGTCTGATGTGTCGGTTATGTTTAAAATTACAGACAACCACATAAATGTCAGCTCTCTCGGAAAACAAAAGGTCAAATTAGCAACTCAATTGTTTTCCAACACGACAGCGAGCTCTATAAGACGATGCTACGCGTTGGGATACGATGTTGAGAACGCATGCGAGACCGCCGACCTTTTCAAAGCGCTTAATGATTGGTTCGATGTTTTTAATTCAAAATTGTCAACATCAAACACCATCGAAACCACACAGCCCTTTGGAAAACAAATAGACCTCTTTGTATGTCTATTTGTTTTCCAAAGGGTTGTTTTAACTAAAATGACCGAAATTATGCGCACAAACATATGTGGCAAAGCCAATAGGCTGCCATTTCAAAAAGGCATTTTAGTCAACAACGCCCCTCTTGATGCTCTATTTGGATATTTGACGTCGAAGTACGGTATGGATTATATCCTGACAAGTCGACTCAACCAGGACATCGTGGAAAATTTCTTTGGTGCAATTCGGGCAAGGGGCGTACAGTATGACCACCCAACGGCGCTTCAGTTCAAATATAGATTAGGAAAGTATATAACAGGTATGACAAAATTAAACCACTAAGAAATAGTAGATATAAATATAGTACTAATATTGTCTAATGTTTAGCTCTATGTTTTAGCAGTGTATATCGTGTTTGTTATGTGTTCTGTGTGTCCTTTTTGTTTACACACCCATAAAAAAAGAAATAAATGTTTTGCTCCTGTATGAGACACACCTAGCCTTAAATAACTTCGACGGATTTTTAATCTTAAAATAGGTGGATCTCGTTCAGGGGTCTGATTTTTTTGTTTTTTTTTTTTATATGGTGGTTGCATTTTTATTTACTTATATTTTGTATTTATATATTAGCTAAGAATACAGAGTTATTATCCGGAAATGGAAATGTTGAAGAAGACGATACGGATAAGTGGTTGGAAATAGACTTTTCTAAGGGGAATGATAAAGAAAATGAACCTGAAGATTTAATAATAGAAGTTCCAAGCAGCGTAGAGGCAGCGAACACTATGGATGAATTGACAGAAGACGGAATAGAATATATAGCTGGCTATATAATAAAAAAATTAAACCTTTCCAAGGAGTTAGCTGAACTTGGGACCTACACTTACGTGGATTAAGTGTCTATCGGAGGACTTAAGAAGCCTTCTGTCAAGTTTATAGAAGAAATCAAAAATTTGGAGCTTATATTTTTAAGTTTTGTCAACGGCACTTTTAAAATAACAAAAAATGTAAAAGAAAAATTGATAAATGCTGCGGAAAATGTAAATATTAGTGTAGATATAAAAAATTCTATTTTAAAATTAGAATATATTTTAGGATTGAACATTTAAACAAAAGACTCGCAACACAAAAACAAAGACTCATTTCCAACTCAAAATTGTAAAAAATTAAATTATGAAAACAATTTTCACTCGTTTTATTAAAAGGAAACTTAAACCCCCATACACCATATACGGGTTAAACAACACATTCTATTGTCATTTCGCTCGCACTTATTGGGTTATGCCCCTCTCAGTCGCACTCATTGCTATGATTGTAGAGGTACCAGCTTTTTCCCACGAGACTACCTAGTATGATTGTATCATGGCCAGAGAATATTATTTGCAAAGCTTGCATGGTTCGCAAAACTCATTTACAACAAGCAGCAACAAGTATTCGGTCTAAGGAGCTGTTGGAGCTGATACACGCAGATGTATGTGGACCTTTTCCAACCCTGTCTTTTGGAGGCTGAAAGTATTTTCTGACTTTCATTGACGATAAGTCCAGGAAGATTTTTGTTCATTTTTTGCGTGTGAAGAACGAGGTGCTATCCAAATTTAATTCAAGAATCTGATGGAACGGCGGAGCGATAACGGCGGAGAATTCGTCATTAAACAGTTTGACGAATGTCTTAGGCAGCATGGAATTGATAGACAGCTAACAACTGCGTATACTTCCCAGCAAAATTGAGTTGCGTAAAGGGCAAATCGTACGTTGCTGGAGATGTCGAGGTGCCTTCTGGTCCAGGCGAGATAACTTTTGGGCAGAAGCTGTAAACACTTCGGTTTATCTGCGAAACCGTTCCCCTACCAGCGCATTAGAGATTTTTTGATCTCTTGCAGTTGCCATGGACAAGGGTCCGAGCAAGGGCAGCAAGTTTCAACCTAAGGGCAAAGAGTACATTATGGTTGGGTACTCTGTGGTAGCCAAGGGTTATCGACTATATGAATATATGGCCCTGGTCGCCCTAAGATCATCCGGACTGGAAAACCTGGACGTCCCAAGAATCAATATCCTAGGCGCCCTTGCTTCGGAAAATGTTGCGATTCCGTTAACTTGCAAAGAGGCGATTGCTAGTGTGAAATCAAAGGAGTGGCGTGAAGCTATGGCAAGAGAATATGATTCTCTGGTTGCAATTTACACTTGGCAGATTACCGATTTACCCAAAAATCAGCGAGCAATTGGATGCAAATGAGTTTTCAACGTGAAGCGAGATAAAGATGGACAAATAAATCGCTGCAAGGCACGACTGGTAGCAAGAGGATGCTCCCAGCAGCTAAAGCAGCGTAAATTACCTAGAAACATATTCCCTCGTATGCTGATTGGAAAGTGTGCGCTTTATTATAGCACTGGCTGCGGAGCTCAAACTACATCTTCACCAAATGGGTGTATGCACCGCGTATCTCAACAGGGATCTGAGTGAAACGGTCTACATGATGCAGCCGGAAGGGTACTCAGATGAAACAAATCCTGATAAGGTATTGCTGCTGAAGAAAGCAATATATGGCTTGAAGCAGTCAGGAAGGGCTTGGAACGAGAAGCTAAATGGCGTATTGGAGAATATGGGATCCGTTGCCTGTGACAACGAGCCATGCTTGTACAAACAGTGGGGGAAGATAATCTGGCAGCAATGCTTGTATATGTCGCTTAAGGATTTGAATATATAGGACTCAGGCATGTTAAAAAAAAAAATAAATAAATAAAAAATGTTTTCCAATACATCCAAAATAATTATATAATCAACAGACAGGAAATAAGTCAGGAAGTTACCAAATCACAAGGATTAACTTTCATTGAAATACAAACTTCTAAATATATAATCCACGATTCCCATATAGTAAATTTACAATTCGCTATCCCTTGTGATGGAATACTAGGAACCGATTTTATTAAAAGATACAACTGTCAATTAGATTTCAAGCCATCTAAAGACTGTCATATAATTAGACCGAATAACCTAAAATATCCAATTTATGTTCCAATATGGGAACCGCTCCATAATTCTGCCAGCAAGATCCCAAGTTGTCCAAAAAGACAGGGTATTAATTCCGATTCAAGAAATCCAGCATGGTATTTATATGGCAAATACCATAGCAACAGTTCAAAATGTATTCATAAAACAATTAAATACAACAAATACAATAACAATCAAGTATTTTACATTAACAACATTCAACATGAATCCCTTTCAATCTACGATGTAGTTCAAAAAGAATTAAGACAACGAGAAAAAACTGTATTAACCCAGCTAACGAAAAACTTCCGGCCACAATTTTATAAACAATTAACAATGTTATGGCCCAATATAGTGATGTATTCATTCAATCTCTATACATAATTTTTATAAACAAATACTGAGATTAAATAATAATGAACCAATGTACATAAAAAATTATAGAAATCCTCATAGTAAAAAAGACGGGATTCACAAACAACTCCAAAACCTCATTAACGACAAAATAGTGGAACCCTCTGTATAAACTTACAATAGCCCTCTTTTATAAGTACCAAAAAAGGCACTTCCAAATTCGCAAAAGAAACAAGTAAGAAAGCTTCAGTCGACAGAGCTCGACTGTGAGATACCAGCTACCCATAGTAAATAGTTAATATATTTTTGAACATAACGGACAAATGGAAGTGTAACATGTAAACAAAAATACACACGTGTATCTATGGGTGTAAAATCGCGTTATTATTGCATTAAAGCGGCTAATAATTATTACCATTTATTATAATTGTTTCTCGAATATCTTATATGATTCTTATCCGATCACAATCAGGAATTAATAAGAATATTTAGTTAGTCTAATTGGTCAGCCAAATCAGGCATGCTGCAGCAGCCATTTGTGGCCATACAAAATTATTTCTTTAATAACTTTGACAATTTTTATCTGATCGCAATTTTCAGGAATCACACAGACTATAGTTCTTAATGCACACACCAAAATCCGCGACTCCAGCTTTAGAATTAGATGATTTGATTGCGTTTTTGATTATTTGCGGGGGCGGAAGTGGGCGTGCTAAAAATTTGAAACAAACTTGATCTGCGTGCAAGCATAACAAATACTGTCAACAAAAATTAGAGCTCTATCTCTTATAGTCTATGAGATCCAGTGTTTCAGACAGTGGACAGACACACAGACACACAGACGGACAGACGGACTTGGCTAGATCGTTTCGGCTGTTGACGCCGATCAAGAATATATATACTTTATAGGGTCGGAGATGCCTCCTTCTACCTGTTACATATGTACATTTCCTGCCGGTACAAAGTTAATTTCTTTGTATGGATGACTCAATACAACCTAAAGTTAAATTCTGATAAACGATCATTTTTAATCCATGAAGTAACTTTTCTACATAAGTGCACATATAGAGGAACCTTGCCTGACGGCAAAAAATACGACGTCATTCAAAATTATCCAGTCCCACATGATGCGGACAGCGCTAGATTTGTTGCGATTTGTAATTATTATATTATTATTAAATTTTACTGACTCTTCTCATCTTTTTTTTTTTTTAATAAATATTGATTTGAGCAAGTAGGCAAGCTGCCTGACCTATCCAGCCGCTTATATACTACTGTGTCAGCAATTTAAAGCGACAGTTACAAACTTCCTAATTATAAATTAGACAATGCGCCGGGAGGGCAGCTCCCGAATAGTAAAACGTCTCAGCCGTCTAGTTGTGTGTGTCCTTGTTATCCGTCTAGCCAGGGGGTTAGGGTGTCTGATTAGTCTAAGCTGATGATTTGCAGCCAGAGAGTTTACCACATCATCAACTGCTGGTACTCCAAGTTCCCTTCTAATGTCAACGTTTCTAATATACCATTCCGCGTTGGCGATAAGTCTCAAAAACTTTGCCTGAAACGCCTGGACCTTCAATTCTCGTCACATAACAAGACTATGTAAGAAATATGTAAAATTCGAATGGACAATTAAATCTCAAAACACCTCGAACATCTTAAATCAGCAATAATAAACCCAACTCTGTTACAATATCCAGATTTTAGCAATGAATTTTGCATAAGTCCTAGCGCAAAACAAAGATGGACTACAGCTCCCAGTTGCATACGCATCAAGATCTTTTACAAAAGGCGAAAGTAACAAGAGAACAACAGAACAAGAACTATCAGCTATTCATTGGGTAATAACACATTTCAGACCATATATTTATGGTAGACACCAGTTCCAAACTAACACGAATGAGTCTTGAATTAGAGGAATAGAATTTTACAGTATAGTACCTAAAGTGCAAAGATTACTATGTAGCTGATGCGTTATCACGAATTACTATCAAGGACTTGAAAAATAAACAATCAAATAATACAATTCTGAAAGTCATTACCAGATTAAAAAAGTGAACAGAAAAATTCTTGCGAAGGAAAAGAACAAGTAGTTTTGCACAAACAAAATCTAGATAATGCTTCTCAGCCCAACGTATACTAAGACATTGTAAATGATCAGGTACGAAAAGTAGTGACCTTGCGAATAATGGATTCACTTTGTTTACTAAAACATGGAAAAAAAGTTATAGCAAGAATTAACGTTAGCGATATATATACCAATGGAATTCTCGACATAGGTAAGTTCTTTCAAAGTCTTGAAAAATAAGCCGGTATACTTAATATCAGCCAACTCAAAGTGGAACCAAGCAAAGAGATCTTTGACAGTATATCAGTATAATCATTTAGAATAATGGGCAATAAAACATTACAATCTCTAAAAGAAGTGCTACTCAAGCTGGTGACCCCATTTATCAAATTATAAAAAAAGACATTCCATGACGATCCAATACAAGGAGGTCATACAGGAATAGCTAGAACATTAGCTAAAATAAGAAGGCACTATTATTGGAAAAACATGACACCTGATACATATATAAATTCACGTAAGAAAATATCTCAAATGCCAGAAGTCAAAAACAACCAAACATACAAACACCCCATTGGTCATAAGTGAAACGCCCCAAATGGCTTTTGACAGGGTAAGTGTGAATACGATCGGTCCACCCAAATCTGAACAAGGAAATGAATACGCAGTAACCTAAATCTGCGCTTAAACAAAATACCTTGTAGCAATTCCAATTAAGATCCAAAACAGTGGCAAAAGCTATACTTTAAGATTTTATTCTAAAGTATGGTCCAATGAAGACGTTCATTACGGACATGTGAACAGAATATAAAAATTGAATAATTAAAGATTTATGCAAACATTTTAACATTAAAAACATATCTTCTACTGCACTTCATCACCAGGCTGTAGGTACCGTGGAGCGAAGCCACATAACACCTAATGAGTTTATCCGTTCATACATCTCAGTTGACAAAACAGATTGGGATGTATGGCTCCAATACTTCGTTTCTTGCTTTAACACGTCCCTCTCTATAGCACATGACTATTGTCCATATGAGTTAGTTTTAGGAAAAACTTCAAATTTACCAAAATATTTTAATAGTATAGATAATATAAAACCTTATATAATATAGACGACTGTGCTAAGGAATCAAAATTCAGATTAGAACAAGCATTTAAGAGAGCTAGATTAATATTAGAATCATATAAGCTAAATAAAAAAATTAATGACTACAAAAATACTTTGGATTTTGAGCTAAAAATATAAGGTAGATTTTAAATACACAGGTCCCTATTAGGTAGAACAGTTACGAGATAGACATAATAGGGTATTCACACACAGTACATCCGTTTGAAACAATTGAGATTTTCAACAGGTATGAAACTCGTATTCACACAGAGCAACATCTTCATCCCACATCCGATTTCATATATATAGTTATAGCTTTTCGAAAGCTGTCACTTATAAAAAACATAAAAAAGGATTTTTAAATATGGAAGATTTGGCTATTTTGGCTGTTGTACAGCAGCAAACCCTAAAATTGGCCAGCGCTTTAATATCACTTAGCTTCAGAGAAGACGACGATCCCGAGGCTATTTAAAATATATTAGAGGTGCAAAAACATCGATGTATGGAGACATCGAAGCAAACATCGATGTTTTTGCACCTCTAAAATATATCCTCTACTAGGGAGCAAATGCCAAGAAGCGTGTGGATGGAGAAGCGGACGTTTTCATTTTGATGGATAGCTTAAGAGTTCTTTAAAAACAAGGACGCCAACTGGCGGAAAGTCATTCCCAATAAAATAAGAAGTGCTAAAGCATTATACATGTTGGGTTCATCCGCGAAAGACTATTTAGAGTTTCTCAAAATTCTAGCCTGGCAAGGAAATTAAACAGTAATCCATTCCTTCAGGAATATACCAACCAATATATTTTTGAAATTAAAAGCTAGTTCTTTTGAATTATGTAAATGTTTTTATTGTTGTAGGATGATTATTATTTTGTTCTGCAATTTTTTTTGGTTTTCAGCCATTTTTGCTAGTATTTGCCTCTGCCTTTTCTGCTCTCCCACGCGTTCGCGAGCAATTTCTAATTTTCTGGCCCCAGTTTTCAAATGCAGCAATTCCATTGTTCCAACTGTCCATTTTGAACTTTTTCTACAGAGATAAAGCGTAAATCTAATTGGTTTTGAAAACTATCGCGTAACTATCGCCAAAACAAGTACATAGAATTTCGATGTACACTAGATGTATAGCGGATGTGGAACGAAATGGAACGATTTGGAACGAGAAATTCATGTAGAACATCTGTTCGACGGATGGGGGATGTCAGATGTAGATGTGAGTGAATACAACATAACATACCAATATCAAATAATAGAAATTAAAAACAACTAATACATGAAGATAGTTAAAAAAATTTTACCTCATAATCAATTAGATTCTTCTATAAATATATCACGTGTGGCCATACATAAAATAAAAACTTAAAAAAAAACATGAAAATGTAATTACTTTAAACAATATCAGTTCTTAAATTTTATAAAATCCATAATTAAATTCGAAAATATCTTCATCGTATAACATTATTTTTCAAAAGGGGGGGGAGATGTAGTATGCCCCTACACCGAGCACCCACTGTACCAAGAGTACTAAGAGGGTACACACTGTAACACTTTGTCGCAGTGTTTACATAATTTAAAATCCCGGTCATAAACCCAAGTGGCCGAAATACAAACCGATCGCTATGCCTTGGTCCGCACACAGAAAGTACAAGTATCAGCATAATTGTAACACGAGCGGACCTCATGTATGGCATATACCTACGCGCTCCATTTTAAGAGAACATAGCGATATACTTTGTAAGGATGCACTACGGCCGAGATATGAACTCAGCGACCCAGAGTCCCTTCCAGTTAAATTTATAATTGGAAACGCCAGGAAATGGAGGGGCCGAGGCTTTTGATTATTTTTAGGGTGGGTTTTCTTAGCACTCAACTGCCAGATAACGTTGCCCACGCTGGGCGGGTCAGAGAAACTACCGGCTCGGGGTCTCCCAGCAGCCAGATTCCCCCTCTAGAGACCGGAGACGTGGCTCGGGGTGACCCAGCAGCCTGCTCTCGCGCCCGCAACCAAAACCTATGACCACGGCGCTGGCGTGCCCGAGCTGCCGCGGCCCGTCGGCTCCACCGTGGTATCCCAACGGCTGGCCGTCGCCCTCCCCTAAATATTGCCCTTGACTCGCAATTCGCCAGCGGCGGCGCCCGGGCTAATCCCTGCGGCGCATACTGAGACTACGCAAGACGGCTGGGAAGGGTCCCGCAGCCGCCGCCCGCGTCCACGTCCGGATTTCAACCCAGCAACGTGTCGCTCCTGTCCCGTCCTACCCGAATCCGCGCCTGGAATTACCACACGGCGGCTGAAGCGGGGAGGAGGGGGTACAGCGGGGTGTGGGGGGCTGATTGGTGTACGAATTAAGTAAAATTTCTTGTCGTATGCTCATATTGTTTCTTTATTTCATGATTAATCTGCCTGTGCTAACTTGCCCCGTTTTATTCCCTTTTATCTACTCCTTTGCTTGTGTTCTCTGTTTCATTAGATGCGCCAGGCGCGGTTGGCTCACCCGATGTCTCCTTTTCCTCCTTGAAAGTGTCCTTGTCTTCGTGTTCCTGATCGTGGGGGGGTCCTTCGTTGTCCTTTTGCGTTCTTGTGTTCTCTGTTTCATTAGATGCGCCAGGCGCGGTTGGCTCACCCGATGTCTCCTTTTCCTCCTTGAAAGTGTTCTTGTCTTCGTGTTCCTGATCGTGGGGGGGTCCTTCGTTGTCCTTTTGCGTTCTGGTATCAATGTGTGTAATCGCGGGGGGTGTTTGTCACTGGGCTTTGTTCGTACTTGACCTCTCACGCTGCCGGCCTAATTACGAGTGCCCGATCATATTTTTGCGTGGCCTAATTCTGCCCATTCCTTGGCGGCTACGCTGCCACGATCGATGGCACGCGTTGTTCCGCATTCTATGCATTCTTTTGTCTGACGAGCTTTCTGTCTCGCTCTTTCTCCTGGGCGGCAGGTGGCCCATGCAAATTCCAATTTCGCAATCGTGGCTCTGTCGGCGCCTGCGCCGCGGGTCTCTGCCCCGGTCGCGCTCTCCGGCCTCCTCTGCCGATCGTTGATTGGCGGATCCCGTGTTCCAGCCGTTTCCGTCACCGTTTCCTCCCGTTCCTGTTGCTAACGGTGCGGGTTGTGTTGCCCGTGACGTCAGGCTTGGTGTGGCCGAGGTGTGGGCCCGGCCCTGAGATTCCCTAACGCCTACTTCCCTAATCTTATTTTACGTGACTTCATATTTACATCGTGGCCTTACCCTAATCTTAACCTACTACTAATCCCTATTTACCTAACCTGACTTAACCTATTATTTACATGTTAATTATTTACATATTTACAAGGTTGTGGCGGCGGCCATATCGTGACCGTCGTCACAACTTAACCTACTATTTACATGTTAATTATTTACATATTTACAAGGTTGTGGCGGCGGCCATATCGTGACCGTCGTCACAACTTAAGAATATACATATGTATAACTGTCTCTCCGCTGCCGCTGTTAGTAGCGCAGGTGCGAGACTTAGACCTCTTTAGCTTTTTATAAGACAAGAAACTCCTGAGAGCTCAGAGCGGATACAACAGCTGCTCAGCTAAAGAAATGAACCTTAATAAAGTTAAATCAATAAAAACTTAAACTGAAATTGGCGGGATTTTACCCACAACATTTTAAATCAAGATGGACATACAGTCGGGCGTCCCGACAGTAGAATACCCTGTACCATTACAACGCGCGTGCCAAAATTATATGAATGAAGGAGATAAGACAAGAAACGGAAAGAAAGGTACATATTATGCAAATGTCTTACACTTTAAGAGCAAGGTCGATAGCTCAGTGGGTAAAACTGCATATATGTTTTGTGTGTAAGCCAATGGTCCGAGTTCGATTCCAGCCGCAAGGGGCAAACAATTTTTTTTTTAGTTTTAAAAAATTAGAAGGTTTTTAAATACGTTAATTATTTTGATTAACGGGAAAAAAATTTAAAAAATACTGTTAAAATTATAAAAAATAAAAAAATACTTGTCGCATACGGGACTTTAACCCGTGACAATTTATTTTATTTGACATAAAAACATTTCGGGTTGACTGCAGCTTAGACAACTGCACCGCTAACCAATTGGAAATAAGTAATCTTAATTTCATAAAAGTGTGAACATAACTAACATGTATAATTAATGTTTTGATTTATTTATTATTTTATTTATTTTGGTGAAATACATAGAGGTTTTAAATATGGTTCACACAACTTTATAAATTTGGGAGATATATGGTTTCTTCCAAATAGCTCCACCAAAAAAGGGAGCACAAACTTGATCTGCGTGCAAACATAAGAAGTCTAATTTCCAAGTTTGGTGTCTCTATATATAGTCTTTTATAGTCTCTGAGATCTAGGTGTTCATACAGACAGACGGACAGACGGTCGGACTGACGGACAGACGGACATGGCTATATCGACTCCTTTAGTGGTCCTGATCAATATTTAGGTAACTTTTGGGGGTCTGACACGCCTCTTTCTGCCTGTTACAGAAAATCCCACTCGCACAAAACTATAATACCTTTGTACCTTTGGTACAGGGTATAAAAAGGTGGAAATACAGTCGGGTGTCCCGACAGTAAAATACCCGGTACCATTTTAAAGCTCGTTCCAAAATTATATGAAAGATAGATAATAAGAAGACTTAAAAACGGAGACCAATTTACATATAATGCAAATGTCATTTAAGTCAGAAGCAAATGTCATTTAAGTCAGAAGCAAAGCCGATAGCTCAGTGGGTAAAGATGAAAGCATATTTCGTAAGCAATTGACCTGGGTTCGATTAGGTATAATTTTTTGCTTGTCGTATTACATACTGTACTTATTTTGATTTATAGGTAAACAAATATAAAAAAATATATATATATAATTAAATACTCATATAATTCGTAAGTTAAAAAAAATGTTTTATTTTATTTTAACCGAATTGTTACAATGATATTTTTATCGAAGAACACCGACCGAATAATTTCGTATCTCAAACTGAACTCATCTTCTTGTACTACCGGGGTTGACTTTCAAGCCTCGGCCTTGAGCTTTTGTGGATCTTGAGGTAATCTCGAAGATTCTGAGAGAGTTTAATTATGGATTGTGACAGCTTTAATTGACTCTTCGATTATTCTTGAATTCGATTTCTCTTTTGTAATTTGATATATCTGTTTACGAGTTAGCGAGTCTGATCTTAAGCGTGTGAAAAAGGGGTAGGATGTTTAGATTAAATAAGGGCAGGATGTTTAGACAATAGTTTTGTTTGGTCTACTGCTGGTTGGCTTATCATGCGATAATGATTCATAACTGTAGGGTAGCATGGGGTGTATGTGTTGTGTGTCTATACACTTGTAGGGTAGCAAAGGGTATGATGATTATATTACATGTATAATCATATTTAACTAAGTAGGCATGTACTAAGTCTATAGGACTGTGGATATGTCACTCCCCCAATCTTTGAATTTGGCCTGTCCTCAGGCAGATAATGTGGGATAAATCATAATGTTATTTTCCGGAATGATCTGATCATTTACA